>JBBPBX010024944.1:7417-25053 GCA_038048925.1 Garcialebias charrua | reverse complement strand
CCTGCTACCAAATACAGATGTCAAAAAGGGGCTGAAAACGATGTAACACTTCAACTTGGATTATGTTAAATGTCAAATTTATTCATGACATTTACTCTCTCTAACATAATGACAACACTCAAACAGTGCAAATTTGTAAATTTTCACAGATCTAATCTCAACGCTGCGCGTGACGTCATAAGGTGCTGGTGCTGCACCTTAACTGGGTTCTCATATAGGAACAGCACCTTTTATATCGGCGAGTTATTTTGATGGAATGGCAGATGTCTGATACAGTATTTAACTTTATTGCTAATATCGGCTGATAGGATACCATGCTGGTAATATCTTGCATCACTAGTATAACACCAAATTTTATGTATTTACCGTCTTTTTATCACCCAACACCTCAGGCGAAGCTGTGATCATGGTTTTGTTCATGTCTGTGTGTGCGCTGTACGACTGTCAGTTAGTTTTACAGATATTGAGCTAATACTTGTTGTGGTTGTTGTTGGGAGTCGTCCTGAACATGCACTCAAAGCAGCTTTTTATAAACTTTATGCACTTTGCACAGCAGTGGAGCCAGCTGTGTGATCCGTGGGTTTTAGGGTAACACTTTACAAAATGCACACAAAATTTGATTAACTACTTGGGAACGCCTCAGGAACGAATCAGGAGCTAATGAGTAGTTAACCAGTACTTACTGGGGAACACACAGCCAATCCTTATAATGGGACTAATGGTTAGTTACCTTGTAAATGAAGAGGAACTAATTAAGAACTGATGGGTAGTTACCAAGGAAACCTAAGAGGAAGGAATCAGGAGCAAATAGGTAGTTAACCATTACTTAGGGGCCGAGATAGGGTAGCGGCAGGGCGGCCGACACGGGACCCGAAAGTCCCAGGTTCAATCCCCATCCATTCCCACATGTCGTGGTGTCTCTGAGCAAGAATTAATCCCTAATTGCTCCTCTGGTGCTTACATAACTGCCCACTGCTCCACCTGGGTGCATCCCAGGTGTGATGGGTTAAATGCAGAGAATAATTTCACCATTGTATGGAAACATACAATGGTGACAACACATAGTACCTTACTTTACTGGGGAACACACAGCCAAGCCTTAAGGGGACTGCTGGTTTGTTACCACAGAAACAAGGAGAAACTATCCATCAGTGACCATAATAATATCCAGGTAATGATTTGCTACTCAGTAAGTTATAATCAGACTTACCTGTAGTTAAGATGACCGCAGTACAAGATTATGAAATTGCTAATCAGTGGTAAGAATCCAATAAATTCAATAATCACTAGGAACCAGGTACTCCTGATTCGTTCCTCTTAGGTTTCCTTGGTAACTACCCATTAGTTCTTGATTACTTTCTCTTTATTTACAAGGTAACTAACCAGTAGCCCTCTAATAAGGCTTGGCTGTGTGTCGGTTTTTGAATAACTCAAATAATTTTAGTCTTAAACACGGTGGGTGTGGAAAACCTTTATGGGAGCTCAAGCAGAAACGCTTGTCTGTACAAATCGTGCTTTTTGTGTTTGTAAACCTGGAAGATCTTTGAGTCCGTCACACTCTGCAGGTTTAATAAAGAACAGACTCTCAAAACACACAACTCAATACAGTCTTTTGTTGGGGGAAAAAACTTCCCAAACGCCTTTGTCACATTTAATACTTTAATTCGTTATATAATTCTTCTGTCTTTGAGATCTTCTTGACCCTACAATTACTATGGTAATCCTATAGTTACAGTTACAGTAAATGTGCACAGAATCATTTAACACTTTGAGATCAGTTGTACTCTCATGTGTTCTTTGGCTTCTAACTCGTTCTGGTATTTTTGTGCTGTTTCAACAATTCAAACATCAAAAAGTTTAGCTCGTTCGGAGCATTCCTGCCATGACTTTTGTGAACTTTTTAGAAGTATTTTTCTTTTTCAGCCGTTTTCCGTCATTGAAAATGAATCTCCTCATCCTTCTGACTCTTCGGGCTGTTTACAGCTTTTTACCGCTCATTTCAACTTTTGTTCTGGTTCAGCTTTTTTCAACTTGTTTTTGCTATTTTTTAGCTTCCTTCAGCTCCTTCAACTTCGCTCTGCTCATTTCAGATTTTTTCTAGTTTTTTGTAGCTTGTTTCCTACTGCTTATAGCTTCTATTTTTCTAATTTCAGCTTTTTTGTGCACCTTTCAGCTTTTTAAGTGTCTTTTAGCATCTATCAGCTATTTTTTCCTGCTTTTTCAGCTGCGTTTAAGCAATTTTGTGTAGCTAATTCCATAATTTTGGCTACTTTTTAGATAATTTCAGCTTTGATCTGTTCCATGTCTTTCTTCCCATTTCTTTTTTGTGTGCATTTTTAGCCTTTCTGAGCTAATTTCAACTTTGTGTGCCTTTTCAGCTTCTTTCTGCTGCCCTTCTGCTAATTTTAGCTTTTTTGTGCTCTGTTAAGCTTCTAGTTTCAGCTTTTTTGTTTTCCTCTAGGCTTTTTTCAGGTACCGGTAATTCAGGCTTTTTACACTCTGCCTTTTTTCCCGCTCATTTGAGCATGTTTTTGCTACTTTAACTTCTGCTAATTTTAGATAATACCTTTTACAACCCCGCGGATACCCTGCATAGGCATATATTTCTAAATTATCACACTAACCTTTATGACGGTTTCTGCACCCAACCTGATGTCAATGTCTTTGGTTGGAGCCAGTTCTTCTTTTCAGCTACATCCAGTTTGATGAGCTGCAGGGTGGAGATATCTTGGAGGACCTCTCAGCGTCTGAGTAGACTAACAAAAGAAAATGAAATTACCATGAATTATAAAAAATTCAAACAAAATCAATACTGAGTCCTCAAACAACAACTTATGTCAACACACAAATTTATAAGTTAGTACTACCGGGTAATATACTTATAAAACACATTTACAGAAATATATAGCCTAAACAGGTTGATCAAATTTGCATCTGAAAACTAAAGCTGTCATATAAACATGTTTGTTAAAATAAAACGTTTACTTACTTTTACATGCTTCATTAAGTTATTAGCTGTTGAATGCCCCATGAACTGGGATCCCAGGTATCTGGACTGTACCTGTCCCTCCTCCCAAAAACGAAGGTGTAGGTCCAGCTGCTTGGTTTTGGTGGTTTGATTCAGGCTTTCATCGAACATGAGCACAAACGGTCCAGTCACTTTGGAAATTAGTTCTCTTTTTATAAAGTCTGCTAGTCCAAAGCGGGTAATGTATGCAGTTTTATCTTTTCCACACTTAAATGATTTGGCGATGTCCGAGTCTGGAAACATAGTTTGAAACAAGTCTCCAATGTCTTCATTTGCGCTGTATGAGTGATGTTTAGTTATCACGTGGAGAATCCAGAGAACCTCCGCTCGTAATGTAGCCTCTGACCCGAAGACAACACGAAGTTCGCTAACAGGAGCTGCTGAGCCGTTGTCTCTCCGAGGCAGAGTAGATGAACCAGTGCTGGAGCTGGAGCAGCAGAACTGGCTAATAGCGGTCGTCTGTCTCAAGCCTTTCACAGCGCTAACGTGCTAACGTTCCGAGTTTAACGTTTCTTTTACATAAGCAGCAGTAGGCCTCAAAGTCGCTGTTTGGCGACGGCTTTAACCAAACCTTAAAGCTCCGCTGACATCATCTTTTAACTTTCCATAAAATGGCACAATATATATATATATTAAGATTGACCTCTGATCGTTTTTGCTAAAACAATGTGAAATTAATGAAAATTCCTCTCCAAAATAGTTTAAAATTAGCGCCGTTTATTTACACGGTAAATTCGGGTTTTTCCGGTCACGTGATTGTGACGTTACATACAGAGCTCTGCTCCAACGGCACATTTAATACAATGAATAAAGATACAAACGCATCCATCGAATTTAGCCATTTAAAACTTTAGATTTTAGCGATTTGGCTTCAGTTCGTGAAGAAGAAGTTATTTTGAGTGATCAAAAATCAAACAGCATGGTTTCTTTTGTCCGTGCTGCCTTTTTTTTCAGGAGAGGTTTCACATTCAATAAGCGAACAGCAGATGTCAGCAAAGCCATTGTGATTCCTCTTACAGAGCACTGTAAGAGGAATCACGATGGCTTTGCTGACATCTGCTGTTCACTTCATGAATAACTTCTTCTTCACGAACTGAAGCCAAATCGCTAAAATCTAAAGTTTTAAATGGCTAAATTCGACGGACGTGTTTGTATCTTTCTCCATTGTATTAAATGTGCTGTTGGAGCAGAGATCTGTGTCTGACGTCACAATCACGTGACCGGAAAAACCCGAATTTACCGTGTAAAAAACGGCGCTAATTTTAAACTATTTTGGAGAGGAATTTTCATTAATTTCACATTGTTTTAGCAAAAACGATCAGAGGTCAATCTTAATATATATATATATGTTGTGCCATTTTATGGAAAGTTAAAAGATGATGTTAGCGGAGCTTTAAGACTTTCCTTTTTGATAAATCCTATAGCTAGGGTTGGCTTGTTGTGCTGCTTTACGCTTAGACTACTAGAGGACAAATTGACCTAATTTCCTTAAATGGATTGATAAAATGACTACTTTTCATTTAATATTATTGCTATCGTAACATGTGATTCTTGACCAGCCATTGTTTATTTATGCACACTCTTCCTTCACTCTTTAATGTGGCCACCAGAGTTTTGGCAGTGCCTGCTTGCAGTGCTCCAGTGGAGCGTGTCTTCAGCCATGGCGGCCTCATTTTATGTCCTCATCGTGCACAAATGGCGGACAGACTTTTGGCCAGTTTGGTCTTTTGCAAATGTAACGCAGAATAGTTAACTGAAATACAGTATCCTCAATTGCCCAATTTTAAAATGTTGACATTCTGCCTGCAGACAGTTCAGCCTCCTTATGTTTTTCCTATCCATCTGTATCTCTGTCTTTTGCTCCATCAATTGAAACGTTCGTCTATACCTTTTCACACAGCGTGCCAACATGATTTGAAGCATCTCTGTCAGAGTTTTCAGCTGTGTCGACAGGCCAGAATCAATCTTGATGAATGTGGTGGACTGCAAATGGTTTCAGACTATTTTCGGAACAGATGTGTTTTTGCGGGTTCGTCTACGAGAAAAAGAATCTCTGGATAATTTTTTTGGGTGTTGGGTGTTATTTTGTGTAAGGTTTAGGCATGATTATATATTTAGAGATTCATCATCTCTGATCATATATATACTTTTGTTGCAATCTAACTACTGGTGCATGCATTGTGCTGTGTACCTACCGTATTTTCCGGTGTATAGGTCGCACCTTTTTATGGTTTTTTCAAGGCCTGCGACCTATACACCGATGCGACCTATATATGGCTTGTTATCACTTTCGGCGAAACAAATTTTAAAATCCAGCTCATTTCACAATTACGTTCATTTATTAAGGAAAAGTTCAGCTCAGACATATATTTGCTATAATTTTTATCAAACAAATAATTGTTTTTAAGTGTTAATCTTCTTAAAAGCCTTGCTGTGCGCTCCTGTGGCAGACAATTGCAGCAGAGCTAAACGTAGGTGTGACCTATACACCAGAAAATACTGTAATTCAGTTTGAAATACATTGTTTATTCAGCAAATACGTTCTATGACTTTTTTAATATGTATATAACTTTTATACTTTTCTCAGTCAGAAATGAATGGACTGTTCCCTCTGGGTTCTGTTCTGCTGCTCATTTGGGGGAGTTGGGTATGTTTTATTATACGTTGTGTTCAGCTGCACATGTTCTATCATTTGAGATAAATACAGATTTTAAAAAGAACAAATGGTCTATTATTTACATTTTATGTATAATTGCAAATGTTAAAAAAGGGGGGGGGACGACTCGAAATGACTTGAAATTAAAAGTTCCTGACTTGAGACTTGACTTGACTTGGACCGTCGTTGACTTGAGACTTGACTTGACTTGGACCGTCGTTGACTTCAGAGTTGACTTGACTTGGACCGTCTTGACTTGAGACTTGACTTGACTTGGAACACAGTGACTTGGTCCCACCTCTGACATACATTACAGATACTTCTGAAGGAAGGAGACTGGAAGGGCAAACTTCCATGACCCTTCAATGACCCTAGTAAGGGTGAAGAGCTGGTCCAGGGTTCCACGGCCAGGACAGAACCCACATTATTCCTCCTGGATTCGAGGTTCGACAAATGATCGGATTCACTTCTCCACGATTGCTGCTACTACTGCTACTACTACTACTACTACTACTACTACTACTACTACTACTACTACTACTACTACTACTACTACTACTACTACTACTACTACTACTACTACTACTACTACTACTACTACTGGTACCACTACTGCCTACTACTACTTTATTTATAAAGCCCTTTAAAACAACCACAGCTGCAACAAAGTGCAGCACGTATAATATCAAGAGCATTTAAACACATACAATAATAAAATAGTTAAAAATAGTAACCTTGTAAGAGTAACCTTTTATTGAATTTGTCCAAAGGACCTGACTTACCTTTGTTAGATTAAAACAGTAAGTTAAATAAAGACAACCGTGAAGAACAAAATTCAGGCAATGCCTAAAGCCAGGATATTAAAAAAAATCATTTTTAAGAGTTTTAAAAATGGACAGTGAAGGGGCTTGTCTGATAAGAAGAGGGAGATCATGTCATAATTTTTGAGTGGCCACAGATAAAGCTCTATCTCCTCTGAGCCTTTGTTTGGACCTCAACACCTCCAGTAGCAACTGATCAGCTGACCTGAGGCACTGAGCAGGAGAATACAAGTGAAATAGCTCAGCAAGGTAAGATGGGGCAAGACCATTTAAACTTTTTTTAAAACAAATAAAATAATCACAAACACTAAAATCTTAATCTAAAATGTAATCTAAACATGAACAGGCAACCAGTGGAGTGAAGCCAGAGTAGAGGTGATGTGCTTCCTCTTATGGACAACCTCCAGTTAGAAGCTACTCCTTCTACCACTGAAAAAACCTTGTGAAGGAGGCTGTGAGTGATGCCCCTATGGAGCACGCTCTTCGGTCCCCCTTTTTGAATAGGGGAACCACCACCCCAATCTGCAAATTCAGTGGCACTACCCTTGATGTCCATGCAGTGTTGCAAAGGCATGTCAACCAAGACAGCCCACAACATCCAGAGTGTTTAGGAGATAAGGGTAGATCGTGTCCACCCCTGGAGCCCTGACACCGTAGAGATTTGTAACTACCTTGGTGACCTCAGCCACAGTTGTGGAAATCCCCCGACTCTGCTTCCTTCATGAAGACATGCCGGTGAAATTGAAAAGTTCAGAGAAGTATTCCTTCCACCTCCTGACAACACCACTGGTAGAGGTCAACAGCACCCCACTTTCACAGAATACAGTGTTAGTATAGTGCTACTTTCCCCTCCTCAGTCTCCTGATGGTTTGCCAGAATCTCCTTGGAGTCAATCAACAGTCTCTATACAAGGCCTCGCCAAACGTCTCCCACATCCAAGTTGCTTCAGCAACAGCCAAGGTTGCAACCTGCTTGGCCTTCCAGTAATGCTTATCTGCTTCTGGAATTCCAACAGCTAACAAGGACCAATAGGACTCCTTAATCAGCTTGAAAGCTTAACTATCCTGGGGTGTCCATCACCAAGTTTGAGGATAGCCACTCCGAGAAGCACCAACAACCTTGTGGCCTCAACTCAAGGCAGCCACCTCAACAATTGGCAATAATTTGGCCACTACACATGGCGTCATGCACCCAACTAATATGGCCCCTCCTGCAGGGGGTGGGGCACAGGAAGGCACGTTCGGGCTGAGTTCGATCGGGCTCCTTGGGTAGAGAGTGGAGACCCACTCACCAGTAGGGATGCACCGATCCACATTTCTCACTTCCGATCCGATACCGATACTTATTAACTCTGTATCGACCGATACCGATACTTTTCCGATCCGATACTGTTCAGCTATGTGACTCCCTATAATGAAACCTTTGCACCCAAACTATTCATTTTAACATTGTGTGAGATAAACCCAATGAAGACACTTTTAAACCTTACAATAGGGAACCCACTGACTTTAACAGCACATAGGACAGGAGGCAATTATACCACACACATGTCCTCCTTACTCATGGTGCAGCTGAAAAAACTAAAAAAGCTCTAAGCATGATGGGAAAGACAGTGGGTTCCCTTTTGTAAGGCTTAAGAGTCTCTTCATTGGGTTTATTTCACACAATTTTAAGAAGTGCAGTCACAGAATGGGATTGAACATAAGTGCTCTTTGAAGCTGGATCGGAAAAGTATCGGCAGGTTTGATCCGATACCCGATACTTAAATAATGCTGGTATCGGATACCGATACCGATACTGGATCGGATCTGCCCCATCCCTACTCACCAGTCACTCACCGACAAGCCCCTCCCCATGCCTGGCTCCAGGCTGGGGCTCTGATAACCAACATCCAGCCAGACAAGGGATATTGAGCTCGTTGATGTTTTCTGTCTATATGTTTTTTGGAAATCACTGTACAATACTATGTAAAATTATTTCTAAAATAAACTAATAAAGGGTTTACACTTTGGGTAATTTAGGTGCATAACAAGCTCAAATGTGTTTGAAAGCAAATTAGAATTTGTTTCCACACACAATCTTTTTCTAGGGGTAGTATAGATCTAAACTTGTAACCTTGAAAATAACCTAATCTATTGTAAACTAAGCAAAAAATAACTGACTACATTTAGGGAACCAACAAAGGATGTCAATATGGCTGTCACAGTTAAAGAAAGTTAGAACATTTGACTTCCTCTAACATTATCTGGAAAAAAAAAACTGAAGGAAACCGTACTATGTGCTTTTTACAGGTTTTGTCCACATCCGAATCCAGCAGTTCTGAAAAAAAAAAGAAAACAAGTCTCTTTTTCTGCTATATTGGTAGTCCACAAGGCTTTTTTGTTTCTTTCTTTCTCTTGGGTAGCTTTTGGTTTGGTTCAAAAGTTGATAATAATAATAATAATAATAATGTGTTATGTATTCATGTCATCATCGTATGTTCCCATACAATGGCAAAATTGGATCTCTGCATTTAACCCATCCACCACCAGGTGGCGCAGTGGGTAGCTATTGAAAGCGCCAGGCGATCATTTTGGGGATAAGGTGTGCTGCTCAGAGACACCATAGCCCCTTTCATAAGATGGCTCAGTCCAGGCCTGATGCGTGTTCAGTCCTCCAACAAGCATTCAGAAAAAACACAAAGGCGGATAGGCGAGTAAATTTTACTCGCCTCTGATGNTACAGACTTCCTCTAACTCAGTCTGCAGCTGTACAGGAAACATAAACCACTTCAAAAAGTGTGAACACTCAAAGGCGCGCTGCTGCGAACACACCACGTTGTGCGTGAGTCCACAATGAAGCGTCCCCTGAACGCATCATGGAGCCCCAGTTTACTCCTGTGGACTGGTTTACTTCTACACTGTGGTAAGTAGGACAATTACTTATAATACAAATAAAACAAGTTGAAGTGAGGATGTACTCAGGTGATCCAGAAATTTGCAGCTTTCTGTAAATTTGAAATCTGCTTATATTTTTTATCATTTGTTCATTTAATCACACCTATTATACAAATTAATTTTCTTTAATAGGCTCTCATTTAGTTATTAATGGTTTACTTAAGGCAGCCAATACCTCTAACGTATATATATTCTTTACAAATCTGCAGAAGTTGCAATTATAGCTTGTCCTGTATTTTTTTTTATAAGAATGAATACAAACATGATTAAAGAGTAATCTCTATTATGTCAACAATTTAGTCACATCTGTACACAGCTGAACCTGTTTGGTTTGCTATATGCTTGATGACAGAAAATTACATTAAAATGTTTTATCTTCATATGCTAAGAACAATAAAAGTAGTAAAATGTACATGCATACACTATAAAGCAGGGGTCACCAACCTTTTCAAAACTGAGAGCTACTTCGTGGGTACGGAGACATAAAGGGCACCAGTTTGATAAACTCTTCGGAAATAACAAAGCGTAAATTGAACAAAATGTATAATAAACATATTTTTAAGAACATATTTTTAAGATAGACATTTTAAAATACAGTATTTATAAATACAAAAAAAGAACAACAACTGAATAAAATGAAAATTTAAATGCAGCTTAGTGGTGAGTTGTGCTATTTTTAGAACAGGTCGGGGGCACCTCAAATGGTCCTTGGGGCGTTGGTGACCCCTGCCTATAAAGGGCTCAAGAAGGAATGAAGTAATATAAATAAAAACATCAAACAAAGCGACAAATGGTGGCAGCGTTCATGAGGCTCAGCTGAGGAAGTTGTTTTCTATTTTCATGATTTTTAGCTTTTAGGGATCCAACAGGGATGAACTGGGGACCTTTGTGTTGCACAAGTCTTTGGTGTTTTTATGCTCGATAGAAAAGAAGCTGAGGCAGATTGAACAGCGGAGGAGAGTTTCTGAGGTGATTGTGCTCACTCTTTGTGAGCGGCTGCCCGTGAACTAAATGTTCATTTCTGTACCATAAACCATCTCCAAAGACGTTTCTGAGAATTTGGCAGTACATCCAACCGGCCCCACAACCACAGGCCACGTGTAAACCACACCAGCTCAGGATGTCCACATCCAGCATCTTCACCTCCGACATCATCTGAGACCAGCCGCCAGAACAGTTGCTGCAACGATCGGGTTGCCTGAAAATTTCAGCACAAACTCAGAAACCGTCTCAGGGAAGCTCATGTGTATGCTCGTCGTCCTCAATGTCCACCATGGAGTCCACCGTAACGGACTTGAGCGGCAAATGCTCACATTCTATGGTGCGTTGGAGACGTGTTCTCTTCATGGATGAATCCTGGTTTTCTCTGTACAGGGCATGGCAATGAGTGGTTGAGCGGTTTGCTGACGTAGTGAATCGAGTGGCCCATGGTGGTGGTGGGGTTATGGTATGGGCAACATATATTATGGAAAATGAACACAGGCACATTTTATTGATGACATTTTTAATGCACAGAGATATTGTGATGAGATGAGGCCCGTTATTGTGCCATTTATCCACAACATCACCTCACGTTGCAGCAGGATAATGCACCGACCCATGTTGCAGGGATCTGTACTCAATTCCTGGAAGCTGAAAACATCCCATTTCTTGCACGACCAGCATACTCACCCAACATGTCACCCATTGAGCATGTTTGGGATGCTCTGGATAGTCGTATGACAGCATGTTCCAGTTCCTGACAATACTTCACACAGCCTTCAAGAGGAGTGGACCGACATTCCAGAGGTCACAATCAACAACCCGATCAACTCTATGTGAAGATGTGTTGCACTGCTGGTCACACCAGATTACTGGTTTTCTAACCCCACCAGATGCCTCAATACAGTAAAACTGCACATTTCAGAGTGGCCTTTTATAGTGGTCATCCCTCAGCCTGTTCAATAATCATGCTGTCTAATCAGCATCTTGACATGCCACACCTGTGAAGTGGAGGAGTTATGTCAGGAAAGGAGAAGTGCTCACTAACAGATTTACCGTACAGAATTGAGGGAAACAGGCCTTTTGTGTTCATAGAACAAGTCTTACATCTTTGAGTTCAGCTCATGGACAATGGGAGCAAAAACAAAAGTGTTGTGTTTTGTTCAGTTGGGTTTATGTGACTTTGTAAGACCCATTTTTCCAACTTACAAGTAAGTTGGAAACCTTTTTTTCCCCTCAGCTTATACTACATTGTGAGGACCAACTGCTCCTTATTGGCTCAAAGCCCAGCCCCATAAGAAGTGCCATTGGTGGGTTAGGGGTTACGTTTAGAACTAAGGTGGGATTTGAGGATTTGTTAGGTTTAGGGCTATGTATGTACCGTATTTTTCGGAGTATAGGTCGCATCGGAGTATAGGTCGCATTGTCCAATTATTACCAATAGATTGGAAAAATCCCTAGATAGGTCGCACCGGAGTATAGGTCGCATCGGAGTATAGGTCGCATTGTCCAATTATTACCAATAGATTGGAAAAATCCCTAGATAGGTCGCACCTACGTTTAGCTCTGCTGCAAATGTCTGCCACAGGAGCGCACAGCAAGGCTTTTAAGAAGATTAACACTTAAAAACAATTATTTGTTTGATCAAAATTATAGCAAATATATGTCTGAGCTGAACTTTTCCTTAATAAATGAACGTAATTGTGAAATGAGCTGGATTTAAAAATTTGTTTTGCCGAAAGTGATAAAAAGCCATACAGGAAGCCCTCGAGTTACGTCAGGGATTGGGACCTACGTGTGTGACTTAGGTCGATGTTGTCGTACCTCGCGGACCAAAAACACCTGCCTGTCGTAGGTCCGCATTTCTGACATAGGTCGCGGCTATACCGCTAACGGAGCGCCGCACACATATTTAATGGCATGAGACTGAACAAGCAGACGACTGGGACGTGGAGAAGCAGCGTCCTGATTTATGAATGGGCAGCACGGTGGCACAACTGGTAGAGCTGCTGCCTCTCAGCGAGAAGGTTGCCGGTTCAAATCCCGGTCCGGGGCCTTTCTGGGTGGAGTTTGCATGTTCTCCCCGTGCATGCGTGGGTTTCCTCCGGGTACTCCGGTTTCCTCCCACAGACCAAAAAACATGCTTGTTAGGCTGATTGGTGACTCTAAATTGACCCTAGGTGTGAGTGTGAGAGTGGATGGTTGTTTGGTGTGAGTGAGACAGGTCCCTCTTGTAAATGAGTCCCCGTGACTCAACGAGGCTAGCCTGTATAAATAAAGGTTGAATGAATACTAGGCCATGAACATGCACAGAACTGTACAGTAAATGAATACAGTACTGTACAATAAATAAAAAATATAATGTCTTACTTTGAGCTGGTCAAAGCCTGCCTTCGTCTTTTAGCATCAGCTCGGGTGCGAGCTCCCCCAGCTTCCTTACGCTCCACACGCACACACGTGGTCAAAACTGTTTAAAAGAATGACTGTTAGCTTCTTAACTTCATACATTTGGAGCCAGAAAAAAAAAAACTTACTGAAAGCCGTTTCTCCGCGATGTTCCTCCCTCCAAAACAGCTGCTCGGCGTTAGCTACGGTTAGGCCCCGCCATTAGCAGCACTGGTTAGCATGTCAGTTCATTCAAAAAGGCTGTCGGCTTTGTATCTCCGCGTTAGCTCGGTGTCCCCCGACTGCCAGGCGGACATTTGCGGCGAGCTCCCGGCCGCAGATGGCCCCTCCGCGGCATGTCGGCTCGGTGTCTTCGCCTGTGTTAGCTGCTCTGTTAGCTGCTGTCGTTAGCATGTCGGGCGGCGTTGTTGGAGCGATCACGGGGCGATCGGCGGCTGCTCCTCCGGGCCTGAGACGTCCACAGAGTTGACCGAGTGTTTCCAGCAAATTTATCCGTATGAGGCAACCCTGAACGGACACACGGTCCTCTAAAGCCAGCTGACAGGAGCGTCTAGAGCTCCATTGACCGCAGTAGACAATTGTAAAATGGCGACCGGAAACGACCGGAAGTTGCGTAAATACGATCAAATTGTAATAAAAACGTAATATTAATAATTATACTTTATTTATAAAGCCATTTAAAACAACCACAGCTGCAACAAAGTGCTATACACATGAAATTAATAACATAAAATAAAATAAAAAAATAATAATAATAATTTTTTTAATCATATTTTTATTAAATATGATAAAATCGTAAGTCTGAGTTGCCGTAGGTCGCGGGTGACGTAGGTCGAGGGTTTGCTGTATATAGGTCGCACCTGAGTATAGGTCGCAGGCCATGAAAAAAATGATAAAAAGGTGCGACCTATACTCTGAAAAATACGGTACTGGTAATGGTTAGGTGTAGGGTAAAGGTCAGGGTTAGGCTATAGAAATGAATGAAAAATGAATGGAAGTCAATGCAAAGTCCCCACAAAGATAGTAAAACAAACCTATGTGTGTGCGTGGGGGGAGGGGGGGTGTACATTCATGTACCGGTATATGTACTCCTTGTGTTTTTCTCATTTGTGAAAGACAAAAACAAAACCGTCCAGAGGACCTGGCTTAACTTTGTTGCATTTGTAAAAGTCTTGTCCTGATTTCCATCCATCCATCCATCCATCCATCCATCCATCCATCCATCCATCCATCCCATTTTCTTCCGCTTATCCGGGGTCGGGTCGCGGGGGTAGCAGCCTAAGTAGGGAGGCCCAGACTTCCCTCTCCCCAGCCACTTGGAGCAGCTCCTCTGGGGGAATCCCAAGGCGTTCCCAGGCCAGCCGAGAAACATAGTCCCTCCAGCGTGTCCTGGGTCTTCCTCTGGGTCTCCTCCCGGTGGGACATGCCCGGAACACCTCACCAGGGAGGCGTCCAGGAGGCATCCTAACCAGATGCCCGAGCCACCTCAACTGGCTCCTCTCGATGTGGAGAAGCAGCGTCCTGATTTATGAATTCTTATTTTTCTGTCACTTTTTTTTACATTTGGTTTTGTCTCAACACATCTATGTAAATCACTTTGTGTTACACACAGCTATATGAAGGGTGATTTTAAAAATAAAGTTTGATTTGATTTTAGTGCTGATTATATCAGTGAGCTGTAACGGCTAAAAGAACAAAAAAACGTTCAATACAGAAACAACTGGACTTTATTTATAACAGAAGACGTTTCGCTTCTCATCTTTTACAAATAAAGTCCAGTTGTTTCTGTATTGAACGTTTTTTATTTTTTATTTTATCATGTCCTGGATGACTGAGAATCTTCACCATGGCTAGACAGTAAGGATAAGAGCAAAGTGGCCTGTTGCGATCTTAAAACTACTCCACGTGAACCTGTTTTGCAAAAGTCTACATGAAGTCTATGGTTTTGTGTAAATAGCAGCAGAGAGCTGTTGTCATTCTGCTGCAATCTGGACACCTATAGCAGGAATAAAATACTGATTTGCTGTGGCTCAAACATGTGAGCATCATGTAAATGAAAATGACAGACACTGTACACACAGATGGAGGTACAGTAGTCCCTCGCTACTTCGTGGTTCGATTTTCGGGGACTCGCTCTATCACGGTTTTTCAAAGTAAGATTGGACATGACACACAATTGGCTGATTGATGGATGAGCCGCACGGTCGGCATGGACTTTTTATTTAAAATAAACATGACTTGCTGTGCAGTGTTTCCCCTACCATTATACAAGTGGGGTGCCCCACTCCGTCAATGAAACCAAGCGCCCCGTCTACCGAACAATATACAGGGGGTCCCCGACTTACGAGCGAGTTCCGTTACTACGACTATCTCGTAAGACGAAAATCTCGTAAATCGGGGACTACCCTTTTTTTTGTATATATCGCACGAGCCGCCACTGAACACGTACATGTGCGGTAATGAACAGTTACCAAGCATTTCAACTATCCTAACACTTTAAAACATTTATAAAAAATATTAAAAAAATTATTTCTTACTTTGAAAGCCGTTGCTCCGCGGTGTTCGACCATCCATCCAAACCAGCTACCCGCAGCTGTACTCGTTAGCTGTTGTTAGCTCCATGTTAGCTGCACTCGTTAAATTGTCAGTTCATCAAAAGGGTGTTGGCGCTCGCTGTTTTTCCACGTTAGCTCGGTGTCCCCCGACATCTTAGGCTGCAAGGCGGACATTGAGGCGAGCTCCCGGCCGCAGATGGCCTCTCCGCGGCCTGTCGTCTTGGTGTCCCCACGCGCTTAGCTCCGCTTAGCTTAGCTTCATTAGCTGCGCTTGATAGCATGTCGGGCGGCGTAGTGGGAGCGATCACGGAGCGATCCGCGGCTGCTGCTCCAGGCCTGAGACATTCACAGAGTTCACCAAGTGTTTCCAGTTAATTTATCCTATGAGACATCCTCTTATGGGAGAAACAGTCATCCAAAGCCGGCTGCCGAGTGCCGATAATGGCGGACCTCACTTGACCGCACTTGGGGACCGTAAAATGGCGGACACGGATGCATTTCCGGAAACGGCCGGAAGTCGCGCAAATACGCTTCAAATTGTAAAAAAACTATAAAAATAATTATACTTTATTTATAAAGCCATTTAAAACAACCACAGCTGCAACAAAGTGTTGTACACATGAAATTAAGAACATTTAAACACACACACACACACACAAAAAAAATAATATATATATTTTTTTAAACTATGATAACCTCGTAAGTCCGGAACCTCGTAGGTTGATGTCCTCGTGTATCTCTTATCTAAACGTTCTTTTATCGCGGGGGCGTGGTCCCAAACCCCGTGATAAATGAGGGACTACTGATCACAAAATGAAAAACAGCTGTGCTTATTAGTTTTCAACATGAGGTGGCAAAGCAAAGCTAATTCAACTGACTTTGTTGTGTCTGTACTTCTGTCAGCAGAGGCCAAAGTGTACACTGAGATACAACCTGGACCCCTGTATCGTGTCGTGGGCTCTGCGCTTTCCATTTCCTGCAACACCAGTGGCTTCAGGGATGAAGCGGATGAAAAGATTTTTGAATTCCGCGTGATAAAGCCCGCGCGCCCAAACTTTGAGATCAACATCATCAGTACCCACGATGAACACTTCGGCTACGCCAGCCATCGAAGGCGCGTGTCGAGCAAGGACATTTCTCTCACGCATGTCAATCCCAACTCGGCCCTTTTTCAGATACGAAGGCTACTCAAAGACGACGAAGGAGAATACGACTGCCACGTAGTTACTACAGAAGGTGTTTTTGATGGAACCTACAGCGTTAAGACAACTGTTAAAGGTAATCAATCGTATTTTTTCTTGTAAGTTTCGACTGATCCTTGTATTTCTCTTTACACAATTGAATGTTACAGAAAACGGTCAAAATATGACTCTTTGTGTATTTGTGTTGCCATAGTGATTGACAACTCCCTGAGTGTTTCATCAAGCGGTGCGACCACCTCGTTGAGCTTTAACGAAGGAGAAGCTCTCACTTTGACGTGCCAAGCCTCCAGCAACACCATTCAGCACACCCATCTGTCTTTCACATGGTACCTCCGTAAAGACGGACAGACCGACGCTCAGCCCATCATTTCTCTGGACAGATATTTCACGCTGAGCCCAGGACAGGGCTTTGAGCAGCGCTACAGCGAAGGAGCCATCCGCTTAGATAAACTAGGAGAGGCCACGTACAGGCTGAAGGTGGCCCAGCTTGAGGTTTCGGATCAAGGGAAAATCTACTGCCAGGCTCAGGAGTGGATCCAAGATCCGGATCGTTCCTGGTACTTGATGTCTCAGAAAGATGCAGAGGAACTTACACTGACGGTCAAAGCCACAGGTCAAAAATGTCTAACTTTGTCAAGTCTTGCTTTATAAGATGGAGTGTCTTGAAATGAGTCGGCACTTCCTTGCAGACTCATTTCTGTCTTTCCTTCCTTCCTTCCTTCCAACTTCCTTCCTTCCTTCCTTCCTTCCGTCCTACCTTCCTTCATTCTTTCCTTCCATCCTTCCTTCCTTCCGACTTCCTTCCTTCTGGCTTCCATCCTTCTTTCCTTCCTCCTAACTTGCTTCTGACTTCCTTCCTTCCTTCCTTCCTTCCTTCCTTCCTTCCGTCCTTCCTTCCTTCCGTCCTACCTTCCTTCCGTCCTACCTTCCTACCTTCCTTCATTCCTTCCTTCCTTCCTTTATTCCTTCCTTCCCTCCTTCCTTCCCTCCGACTTCCTTCCTTCCTTCCGTCCTACCTTCCGTCATTCTTTCCTTCCTTCCTTCCTTCCTT
>JBBPBX010024943.1:27260-39264 GCA_038048925.1 Garcialebias charrua | reverse complement strand
TATTTAAAAGTGTAACACAGATTTATACAATATTAATACATAATACAGAAAGGTACATACCCCAGATACTGGTAGCATACTGGTTATTTAACCAGTATGTATATTTTGTACCAGACTATTCTATAAAATGACATGTTATCTTGTACTCAATTGGTATGTACCTGGTACCTATGCAACCTGGCTTTATAATGAAATGACTAATAACCTAGTTGCCTGGTATGTACCGAGGTCTTTGTTACAATCAAAAAAATGTGTTCAATAAAAAAACAACTGGACTTTTATTTGTAGCAGAAGACGTTTCGCCCTTCATCCAAAAGGCTTTCTCAATTCTAAGAGAAGAGACCTGTCCAGGTGTCCCTGTGATGGACTGGAGACTTGTTATTATTATAACTTGTCAGTTATTATTATTATTATTATTATTATTATTATTATTATTATTATTATTATTATTATTATTATTATTATATTACTTAAAAATGTGTTCCTGTGATGGACTGGAGACCTGTCCAGGTGTCCCTATGATGGACTGGAGACTTGTCCACGTGTCCCTGTGATGGACTGGTGACTTGTAAATGTGTCCCTGTGATGGACTGGAGACTTGTAAATGTGTCCCTGTGATAGACTGAGACTTGTCCAGATGTCTCTGTGTCCCCCTTCAATGTAGCCAGTCCAAAGTTGGACAGATTCTGGAAAAAGCAGCAATATCTGATCCTAATATGTCAGACACAAGTTTCCCTGTTTTTCCCAGCACTTCAAAATGTTGCTTTTCTCCTGACACAAGGAATATTGGAGAAAACACATTTAAAACATAAGGCAAAGCAGTCTGCATTCTATCATGAAATCTCAAGTGGAGTTTGCTATTTATGAGACTGAGCTGAATGCAGCACCTCAGACTGAGGAAGTCTTTATTTAGGGCCTTGTCATCAAATTTATCAGTGAACTTAAAAGGTATGTGGAGCTTTATTAGTGTTAACAAAAAATACAATTTTTCCTATTTATATAACTAGGTTGAGGAATCTTAGCAAATAAATCCTTTGCAAAATATGACTTTCTTTTGGAATATCGAGGTGAACTGATCACCAAGGAGGAATGTGAGAGGAAGCAACAGGTTTGCAATGAATCGATGAAAGTGTTTTTGTTTGAATTGTACTTTGATGTAAAAACTGTAAAAAAAACTTTGTCGAGGAAGTCTTCTTTTATAAGACTGAGCTGAACATAGCATGTAAGACTGAGGAAGTCATTCGTCCGAAACACGTCTTCAGTCTGAGGTGCTGCATTCAGCTCAGTCTTATAAATAACACCCTCTCACAGTGGATCAACCAGTTTGCAGGTCCTCCTTGATCATGAGAGCAGCTGGTTTTGGCTGTTCAGCAAACTCGTTGATCCACTGTGAGAGGGTGCTATTTATAAGACTGAGCTGAATGCAGTACCTCAGACTGAGGAAGTATTTATTTATAAGACTGAGCTGAGTACAGCATCCAAGACTGTGGAAGTCATTTGTCCGAAAGGTTTCCTCAATCTGAGATGTTGCATTCAGCTCAGTCTTATAAATAGCACCCTCTCACAGTGGATCAACCAATTTGCTGATGACAGCCAAAACCAGCTGCTCTCATGATCAAGGAGGACCTGCAAACTGGTTGATCCACTGTGAGAGGGTGCTATTTATGAGACTAAGCTGAATGCAGCACCTCACACTGAGGAAATCTTTATTTATAATACTGAGTTGAATACATTATCTCCAGACTTGGACAAAAGACTAAACATTTCCAGTTTTTTTTTTTTGCTTTTCTTTGTGTTGTTTTTTTGAATGTCCTGAGGACCAGACTTAGCTTTTTTGATTATTCTACTAGAATTATTGAGCATTCATCAGGGTATTTTAATTTTAGTATGTGTCTTGTTCAACAAGCTTTCTAGTGTTTTATGTTTTCATGTAACAAATGTGATGCCCTGTGATAAACTTGCGAACCGTGAAAGGTGCACCCCGCCCCTTGCCCTATGATTGCTGGATATGGGCACCGGCGACCCCCGTGACCCAAAATGGAAGAAACGGGTAAAGATAATGGATGGATGTAGAAAATGGGCAATGTTTAGGCTGATGGTCCTCCTTGATCATGTGAGCAGCTGGTTTTGGCTGTCATCAGGAAGTCTTTATTTATAAGACTCAGCTGAATACAACATCTCAGACTAAGGAAGTCTTTATAAGACTGAGCTGAATACAGCATCTCAGACTGAGGATGTCTTTCGTCACTCGTAAGTTAGGGATAACCTGTACTTTACAGTGGGTTGTGGTGAACCGTGTAAAAAAAGTACAATTTTGTTTTAGAAATATGTACAAGTTTATAATGTTAATGTTTTATAATATGTAAATATGTCATCTCAGACTGAGGAACTCTTTCATCGCTCGTAAGTCGGGGATCACCTGTACTTTACAGTGGGTTGTGGTGAACCGTGTAAAAAAAGTACAATTTTGTTTTAGAAATATGTACAAGTTTGTAATGTTAATGTTTTATAATATGTAAATATGTCATCTCAGACTGAGGAACTCTTTCGTCGCTCGTAAGTCGGGGATCACCTGTACTTTACAGTGGGTTGTGGTGAACCCTGTAAAAAAAGTACAATTTTGTTTTAGAAATATGTACAAGTTTGTAATGTTAATGTTTTATAATATGTAAATATGTCATCTCAGAAGTCTTTCATCGCTCATAAGTCAGGGATCACCTGTACTTTACATTGGGTTGTGATTAACCCTGCAGAAAAAGTAAAATTTTGTTTTAGAAATATGTACAAGTTTGTAATGTTAATGTTTTATAAAATGTAAATATGTCATCTCAGACTGAGGAACTCTTTCGTCGCTCGTAAGTCGGGGATCCCCTGTACTTTACATTAGGTTGTGATTAACCCTGCAGAAAAAGTAAAATTTTGTTTTAGAAATATGTATATAATGTTAATATGTTTTATAATAATGTAAATATGTCAACAGAATTTAAGTTTTTATTTTATTTTATTTGAAACATTTAAGTTTTATTTTATTTTAAACATTTGAAGATTTGTTAGTGAATATAAATAAAGTATGTGCCTAATTTGTTTAATAAAATCAGTTCAAAAAACTGTTCTCCTAATGCAGTGTCCTGTCACATTTGTGTGTTTTATGTTAATTTTATGTTAAGTAGGCGGAGTTTAAATGTCCCTTTAAAGACCCCATAATGCATGTTTGTCCTCCTGTCACATTTGTGTGTTTTATGTTAATTTTATGTTAAGTAGGCGGAGTTTAAATGTCCCTTTAAAGACCCCATAATGCATGTTTGTCCTCATAAACCACATTTTTTGACGTCCTTGTAAACCACACTGGAGTCTGGGTGGTAAAACGTGCTGTGAAGCTCCTATCGGAAAGCTAAAGTGACCCAAATTTTTTTCAAAATTTTTAGAGTGCTCTGAGCTTGGTCCCAGGTCGCTAGGACCTCGGGAAGGGGTAGACCCCGTATTACACCTTCGGGCGGGTTTGGCGAAAAAGTCCGGCTAAACCACATTGACAAACCTGTGTGTGTGTGTGTGTGTGTGTGTGTGTGTGTGTGTGTGTGTGTGTGTTTGTGCATGTAAGCACTATCACAGTGTAAGCAGCTGCATCCTTCATCGCATTGTGTCTTTAATCTGTTGATATTACAAGCCATTCATCATTTCATCCTGACACCTTCATAAAATAAAACATACAGTAATTAATTTTGTTAGAAGCAGAGACTGGGGGGTAGAAATAAAAAACAAGAACAGAAGAGGAAAAGATGAGGAGATGAGGTGATGGAGACAAGGCTGACGACTCCAAGATTGATTAAATGTATTATAGTTTATATGTCACATCCAGCACAAAAACTATTTTTAAATCTTGAAAACATCAAATGAGAGGAAGAGCAATGAAGATAATAGAGTTGAACATGCGCATAATATTTTGAAGTCGCACTTGAGTGTTGGAATACAGATGAATTTTCATATATCAGAATTAAGATCTAATAAAACAACGACAGACAGATTCTACTGCAGATACAGAGAAACGCAGATTGTAAAAACAGTGTACATCAAATTATTTTACAATTATTTTTCACCGTCTTAAATATGTTCAATCTGAGCACGCTTCCAGTGTTATGAGGTACAAGTGCACTTTGAAAAGAAACTACATTAAACAATACATGTATTTATATTTCAATAAAAAAATAAGAAAACTAGATAGAATGTCTTCAGTGAGAGAATAAGATTAAGCCTGTTCTTTAGAGATTATTAATCCGTTCCAGTTTTATTCTCCTTGTCAGTTGTAGGCATTGGCCTGTTTCACACATCATCATGCTCTGAACCCTCCAACGCTGCTGCAGACAGCTGAGATGGATGCTTACACAGTGGAAAGTAGAAAATTAAAAGGAAGCGTGTGATAACTGGCAGGAGGCACCTCAGGATAGAGGAGCAGGAGATGGAAGGATCAGGCCGACATTAAGGAGAAGGAGAGGCTGATGGATAAACAGCAGGGTGAGACGTTAGAGTAAAATAAAGGTTGCAGTGTTGTTCTTTTAGTAAAGTCTTTCAAATAATCTTTATCCACAGTATTCTTGGGGGTGTCACTGTAGAAGCGAATGTGCATTGTACTTCCTGTCCGACACCGGAAGTGCCTGTATTCCATAGGCGAGTATGGATCGCGGGTGTTTTTGAAAGTTATTTTCATTCATTTTATCGGAGCAAACACAGCTTTTGTTTAAACGGAACGTTTACTGAAATGTCCTACCGGGGTTCAGGTACCTGCTGTGCTGTTCGCGGCTGCACCAACAACCGGACCAAGCTAAATCTTTGGCTAAAACAACAGTGTTTTCAACACGGACCCAAAACAAAGAAAGAGTGTTCCTGCATCCTTCTCTATGGCTGTGTCTGCGCGATCAGGTAACATCTGTAATTTCTTTTTATTCAGGGAGGGTTTATTAATGAGAGTTTTGGAAGATTTACTGTCTTAAAACGATAGATCTCAGATGCGACCGGTATTTTTAGCCGAGTTAGCTGCTAATAAACCTTAGCCGAGAGGCCGGAGCAAACGCGTTCGCTATTTATGTAGTTTTAAATTATGTCTGCGCGATCAGGTAACATCTTTTTATTCGGGGAGGGTTTATTAATGAGAGTTTTGGAAGATTTACTGTCTTAAAACGATAGATCTCAGATGCGACCGGTATTTTTAGCCGAGATAGCTGCTAATAAACCTTAGCCGAGAGGCCGGAGCAAACGCGTTCGCTATTTATGTAGTTTTAAATTATGTCTGCGCGATCAGGTAACATCTGTAATTTCTTTTTATTTGTCCCTCCTCTTTTAACAAAACGAGTGGTGTTCCCACATTTTTAATGAACTAAAACAACAAAGTTTGGACTGTCTTCAACTGTATTACTCGCATGTAAACAAACGGTGTTTCCGGTCAACCGGAAGTTGTGTGCACATTTCGCGCAAAGCATCATGGGGCGTAGGAATACTGTGGATAGAGAAATTATTATGAGTTTTACAGTAAAACCTAAGTGCTTGAATGTATCAACAAAAACAAGATCATTTCTTTATCTCTTTACAATTTCCAGAAATCCTAAAAGGTGTTGCACATCAGAATGCATTAAATCCAACATGCAGTTTTACTCTTAGCACAACTGAATGCATCACAATTGTGGTTATAACCAGATACAGTAGTCCCTCGCTACTTCACGGTTCATTTGGCACAGACTCACTCTAACACGGTTTTTCAAAATAAGAGTGGACATGACACACAATTGGCTGATTGATGGATTGGTAGACATGGAATTTTTATTTAAAATAAATTATTGTAAGTTATTTAGAACCTGCTGCACATTTGTACAACCCAGAGCTGCAGACAAAGCTTCCTCCTGCAGCTGATCAGCTGTTCACTGTGCAGAGTGGAGAAGTGGGCGTGGCCAGGAGCGCTTGCAGGTGGCAAAGAGCAGCGGAGACAGGGAGCTGAAATCATGATATGATGTGTTTTTTTAGAGCGTTTAGAAACGATGGCCCTCATTCACGAAAATGTTCGTATTTTTATCCTAAATTTCTCCTACTTCTGTGCGTACGAAGCATTCGTACGAACATGCCACGTCAGATTCAACAAAGTCTTCTATCCACAGGAAACGTGTGTAAACGGGTTGCGTAAAGTTGATGAATCCCACCTGTTCCATCCACCTGCGCGTGCTCGCGGAGAGGTCATTTACATAATTCCCACCCCTCAAAACACCATATAAGGCCACGTTTCCTGCCTTTTGACAGCAGGAAGTGTCCATTCATTCTAAATCAAGAAGTAAAAAGAAGGACTTCACGCGTTCGGAGATTGAAGTTCTGCTCTGCACCGCTACCCCCCCCCCCCCCCGCAAGTGTCGGATGGTCAAATATCTTTAATTTTAGTGTACTGTGTTACATTATAGTTTCACTTATTCAGAAGAGCTGTGGCGCACCGCTACCCCCCACCCCCCCCCCCGCAAGTGTCGGATGTGTTTTTGAACAGAAGCATTTTAAAATGTCTCGAAACTACAGTTAACTTCATATTAATATTGTAGTGCATATGTTGTGTGTCCCGTGGGTCGTACAGTATCAGAAATCAAGAATAAATGGTTTGATCTGAAAATGGCTTCAAACAAACGTCTCGCCGCAGCACGGACAGGAGGTGGTCAAGGAATAGTCTGCGAGATGGATGGACAATAAATGCCACGCTGCGCAGACGCATGCCAACATGTTTTGCAGCACAAATGAGTCATGCGCGCTCGTCATCGCGCAACCACATTCTGCAGGTTATATTTCGAATCAGATATAATAATCTATTGCTCCGATGGTGTTTGGCACAGCAGTCCAGCAATAGCATGAAAATCAGTCTTAATTCGTACTTGTTCTGCGGCGGTGTATGGGAATTTTATGTACCTGGGTGTTAATATGAGGAGGGCTTTGATGACCAAGGGGAGCGCACGACTCACTGAAGCCTGCGCGACACACCAGACAAATTAAACTTAAAATTATAATTCTAATTCAAACAGAATAACCTATTGTCAAGAATAATTATGGTGCGTGATTTTTTTAAACCCAAAATATTTTCTAAATAACGAAATATGAAGTTATTCGTGGAGAAGATCCGTCTGGATGACAGCAGACTGACGCTCCTAAATTATACGACAGGTCCGGACCACTCGTAAATTTTGTTCGTATCTGAAAAAAATCGTAGGATACGAAAACATTGTTGAATGCCGCAAATGATCCTAAATCACTCGTACGCACAGTTTAAGAACAAATCTGTGCGTACGAACGGTTCGTGAATGAGGGCCATTGTTTAGAATCTTGCAAGTGTGGGCAGGAGGCAGGCCAGTGGTAGGAAGGTGAGGCAGCTGAGGAGGCACAGGAGAGCTCGAGGTCCACAGAGAAAAATCCAGGGGACAGGAGGACATCACGGATTAAACACAGTGATGCTTCAGCTGTGACTGGATGTCCTCTGCAGCCTTCTATGCTCCTGCTGCTCATCAAGCCGATGATCCTCAGGTGCTGCTGATTAGATTTAGCTGTGGCTGCAGGAAGCTGCACAGCAGAACTCCCACACTTAGATGTTAATAGGAAATATCTAATATAACAAAGGTCAGATTAGAGATGATGACCAAGAAAATGTTGCTGGTAAGGTGTAGAAACTCTGAGTTGGATCACATTTTTGTCTCATTACTGGACTAAGGATGGTTGTTGAGGCCCTTATGCATGAAATGCACACGTAAATAACAATCAGACAAAAAATGAGGCAAGAATAACATTTTTCACCAAAAAATGAATAAATAAATAAATAAACGCAACAGTGCAAACAAAAAAGATAAAAGACATTAACAAAGGGTAAAAATAGGAGCCGCACTTCTTGTTTTGTACTTTGTAGAATTAGGTCGACAATTTACCCATTTCTCTCTCAATACTCTCATCAGCCTTGGAAGAATTGAAGACGCAGTTGTTAAAGAAAAACAAACAAAGGCCTCGTGAAATCATGAAAAAAAAGAGAGAAAATTTATTCAAAAAAAAACTCAAATACAGTAGTTATTTATTGCTGCATTGCTTTTTCTGAAATGTTTAATCTTATTATATTTCTGATCTTTTTCTTGGTTTCATCTGATGCTGTCGTGTATTTCAGGGTCTGCTCACATGCAGCCTTTCCACACTCACATCAAGGCCCTGTTTACACGGACACGGTAGGGGGAAATGGAGGTTTTGGGTATGTTAATTAGAGGAAAAAGTTTTGCGTTGACACGGGCGAATTCTGTGGATATGACTCCCCCCCGCCCTCATGAATTGACTGTAGTTACCTTGCCAGGCCATTAGATGGCGCTGTATATTTTTGAAACTTCACTAATGTGCATGCGTCCTGCCTCGTCCGTTTTCCACTTGGGCTAACAGTTCAGCTAACTACAAGTTGTTGTCAACAAGTTAACAACAAGTTAAAGCTGGAATTTGGATAAGAGTCGACAGATTTGATACCAAGTGGGACCGCTTCATCTAACAAGCTGCACACCAGTTGCTGAGCGGACCAGAACCGAGTGAACGATGTTGGACTTTATTCTGTGAGAATCAGCTGATTTACAGCAGCGCTACAAGGTAAACAATGTTCTTAATAATTTTTCCTTGTGTTTACTTCGATCACAGAACAACCAACTGAGGTTTTATTTTTTTCCTGCAAGGTCAATAAGCTCTCGTTCCACAAAGCGGACGGTTCGGATGTGGGTCCTGTCAGGCTCTGTCCCTGTCTGTTTTTTTATTAATGAAAAGTGCATTATAAATGGAATTCATTATTATTATTATTCTGTGTTTCTTTATGTTTCTTTGTGTTTTCCCCTCCTGTTATACTTTTGTTATTCTAAGCTTTGTGATTTCTCTTTTCTGTGTATCTCATTCAGTCTCTGTCATTTCCCACTCACTCCTCAGTCTGTCTCTCTGTTCTCAAGCCCTCAGCCTTAATCATTCACACCTGTCTCATCAGCCACCAGCCAAGCTGAACTCATTACCCACTCTCTTTCTGCCTTATAAAAAGCCTTCCTCTCCTCCACTGTTTGTCCGGTCATTGTTCTGTTCACACAGACAATTCAGTCCTCTCCTCACCACTCTGATGTCCTCACCTGTTTTCTGCTCCAGTTTTGCCAGAGTGAGTTTTTTGCTGCCCTGACAGCTTCTTGTTTTGTTGTTTAAAATAAATTATTATTATTTCACAACTCCTGCCTCGTTCACTCGCCTGCACGTGGGTCTAACACCAGAGGAACCTGACAGGTCCAGTGTCCACCAGGATGAAAACAGCAGAGTCCAGTTCATAACAGTTTGGTTAACGTGTTTTTAAAAGTGTTCAATTTAATTCTCAGTGTTTGTGACATACAGTTTGTGGTGTTGAATAAATAAATAAATTAAAAATCAACCTGGTGTCTTCATTTTCAACATGCAGCATGTTAGGCATGACGTAATGAGTCCAGATAGCTTAATTTAGCTCAGATAAATTTATATATCTCCCACGCTAACATAAATACTGTTTATTATTGTTAAACTGTTATTATATAGCACATTTAGTATGTTATTGTGCAGCGTGACACGTGAAATGTCCGCCTGCCTAAGAACTGGATCCAGCTGTGTCTCTTCCAACACAGATGCAGGTAATTCAGGTGTAGATTAATTATGAGACTCAAAATATATTCCATCAGCTGTAGTTCAGAAAGCGGTGTGTGTGTGTGTCAGCCGCCATTATTGTTGACAGAAATGCCGGCTGTCCGCGCGCGCGTGCGCGCACGCTTGTGGCTCAAGCAACAGCGGGGGTCAGCAAAAGACCTCCACCCTGAGCGGTGGATCAAGAAACCATCAGATTCAAAGAGGGGGGCCAGTGGACTTGTGTGATCAGTAGAAACGCAGAGAGAAAGGAGTGGTTTCACTCAAAATATGTGCCGTGTAAACGGCCCCTAAAACTGTCCTGCCAGCACACATGTGTGAGAATTAGCAACAACCGCGACATCGCTGTCACTAATTCCCTCAGACCTCCTCTGCTCAGCTGCAGCAAATGCTGAGGATGTAGTGGCCTTTGGAACTGGCTTTATACCTCCCTCTTGCCTTCCTTTCCTCTTCTAGTGCACCCCCCAACCCCTCCCCCCTTGGCCCTACGCTGCCGGACTACTCACCCCTGTGCAGGTGTTTCCCAGTCTCTCGCCTCAACACCAACATTGTTTAAAGGCTGAGGACTCTGGGCTCCTTCCAGAGGCGTCCGACAGACCAGGCCGGCGTTTATCTGCACGCACAACTACAAAACATGCATGTGTCTCCTCGCTCGGCCTCTGGAGACAACACGTGGTTTGAACGGTAGTTCATCCCCTCTGAGGGAAGAGGATCGGTGAGGCCTGCAGCTCTCGTGGCGAGGATGAAAACCAGAGAAGCTTTCCAGGGGATGTGTAAGTTCTGTACGTAACAAGTGCAGCGTGATCAGGCCCACCTGTGTTAATGGAAGCTGCACGCACACATCTTGAGCGTTTCATTTGAGCGTGCCCCCAGGTGGAGCTATCTTCATTTCATCAGCTCAGAGCAGTCATTTCATTAAAATGTCTTCTTGTCCATCAGTAAGGAGCTGTTGGTTGGGAGATAAGCCGCAGCAGTTCATCATAATTGCAAATGTTTGCACATAATGTAAAGACCTCGTGGCTCTGGTGTTCTTTGAGATGAAAAGGGTTGCCGTGCATACAGATCAGGCGAGTGACAGTAATTCCTGCGAACACTTTCGATTAGCTTCACAGAAAGGTGTCGGAGTTGTTCCGACCTGCAGGGCTTCGTAACTCGGCCCAACATTTTGTTTGAACGTGCGCAAAACAAGCTCATGGGAATTCAAGCAGTTTGCTATATATATAAACAAAAATTGTCCTGTTTTTAATTTAAGTTTGAGATTTTGACTTTTCTCGTCGCCCACTCATTTACAGCTGGCACGTGAACGCACACAGAAGATCACGCATGTATGCACGCACACTTCCTCCCACACACATCCCATGGCGTGGCGGCTGAAAAGGGGCCTCGCTGACAGAGATTGGTGGGTAATTCAAGCCAACATGATTGACTTTATAAACACTTTAAAGTGCCAACTGGTCTTTATGTTTTCAAGAAATGCCAAAAGTTTCCAGCACAAAAAACGCAGGGAGTCAAGCATAAAGGAGCACGAGGTAGGAAAACCCTGCCACACACCAGAGCCCACCTCCCTCATTCCTGCTTCCCTCACTCTTTCCCCCCTTTGGCACTTTTAATGGCATAAAATTATGGGCCTGAAAGAGCGACAACAACTGTCTAGATTTAAAGCATTATACGTTGACAGGAGTGACACGGCCATTTTCTCCGCCTCCATTAGCATTGAGACGCGGCCACCTCCTTTTGCTCTTAAAGAGCCTGCCGCAGTGGCAGGCTATAGTTGTCAGACGTCACTTCCTCTGTCATTACTCGCTGACATGCGGACTGCCGCTGCTTTCATACTGACAAACAGCAAAAATATCAAGGTGTCTAAAAGGGATTTAAAAGTGGGCTTTCCATATTGTTCCTTTAATGCGCATTAATCGCTTAGTGGGTGGAAATGTAAAAAAAAAAAATCACTTTAGAATTTAACACACGTGAGATTATTTTTTAGATAGAAGAGGGTCACGAAATCAAGACAAGGTAATGACAGTGATACATTTGGTCATTTTTATAGTATAATTATCAAACGTTATGCTTAATAATGTTACACAATGAATGTAACAGATGTGACATTTGAATCAGCTGAACAGACGTTCTTCTCTTCTTGTGTCCGTGAACTTGATTTCAGTGTGTCTCATGTGTTTGTCTGTCCTGGTCATGTCCTGTGTGTCCTCTGCCTCTCACTCAGTGTCTGCTCGGACATGGGCTCAGGTCTCTGACAAAAATGAACAAAATAAAGTTTGTATAAATCTTTGCTGTTCATTGCCAGAAACTGCAGAACACAGTATGTATATATATATAT
>JBBPBX010024943.1:14652-26937 GCA_038048925.1 Garcialebias charrua | reverse complement strand
TATCTATCTATCTATCTATCTATCTATCTATCTATCTATCTATCTATCTATCTATCTATCTATCATCTATCTATCTATCTATCTATCTATCTATCTATCTATCTATCTATCTATCTATCTATCTATCTATCTATCTATCTATCTATCTATCTATCTATCTATCTATCTATCTATCTATCTATCTATCTATCTATCTTATCTATCTATCTATCTATCTATCTATCTATCTATCTATCTATCTATCTATCTATCTATCTATCTATCAGCAGATTGCTTTTAGAGAAAGTTGACACTACAGCCAGATAATAAAATAGTTGAACATTTCTTAAATAAACTAAAAAATAAAATAAATTAAATAAATTAAACCAGAAATGAACAAAGACAACAGTCTGTCCTTCATCTGGTGTCCAATTGACTCTCAGCAGAGACAAAGACTTTGTTTGTCCTCTCTTGTTTATGAGAATTACCTAAAATACAATGACACATATTTTAATACACACACACGCTGTACACACACACACACACACACACACACACAGGTTTGTTTTACTATCTTTGTGGGGCCATTGCATTGACTTCCATTCATTTTTCATTCATTTCTATAGCCTAACCCTGACCTTTACCCTAAACCTAACCATTACCAATGCATACCTAAACCTAACCTTAACACATCCTCAATTCACACCTTAGTCCTAAACCTAACCCCTAACCCACCAACGGGACTTCTTCTTATGGGGCCCGGGCTTTGGGCCCCATAAGAACCAGTTGGGCCTCACAATTTGGTAAAACTCAGAAAACTGGGCCTTACAACGTAGCATAAACAAGGACACACACACACACACACACACACACACACACACACACACACACACACACACACACTGTAAAAATACCAAGCACACACACTCATTACCATCTTCCCTGTTTAACTTACTGTGGGAGGTGTGAGGTTAACATATTGTATATAATTCTGTATGGGGAATGAGACTGAATGGCCCAGGAAGCCTCCACTGGCTTGTCTGTACGGAGCCTCATTAGGGACATTGATGGATGGGCTATTGCTACCACTGGGCTCCCCTAGAAGGCTCTGGGTATTATTAGTGTTTGTGTGTTACATAAACTGACACTTAATTACAGGTGCAAAATCATAAAACATACCAGACTAACAAGTTACAGACCAACGAGTTTAATTTAACTTTCATTTTTAACAATGAGAGCGAATAAAAACTAAAATTACAGCAACAACTTAGACTGTGTTGATTTCACAAGAACATGTATGAAATAGTTTTAATAAATATGTACAAGTTGGTCAAATAGATATTTTATTTTATATCTTTCTCATCTTAAAGCCTTTTATTGCTCACTTTTTTTTTTACAAAAGAAAGATAAGTAAAACACGTGAAATCTCATTATTGTTGAACATTGTAATAACAGTATACAATAAACCATATTTTCTTCTTTTTGTTGCAGCTGTTATTTAAATAGGTTGTGGGTCAGATTCCTTCTGATGAAAACATTTATTTGTACTCACAAACATAATGGACTTTGCAATGTTGAAATAATCAAATGGATGTTATGATAATAATATTGTCACTGGCTTGTTCATGCTTATTGTTTAAAGACAGCATGCATTAAACCTAATTCTCATTGTAGGCAGGTAAAAAAAAACTTTTAATGTGGTGCTCAGATTTTTTTTTAAATATATTTAATTTTAAAAATTCAAAGAGAAATTCTGGATTGTAGAACTCACAGAGAAATTGATACTAAACAAAGACAATTATTTCTGTGTGCATTAGTTGACTTTTATTGCAGTTTATTGACGACACGATGAATATTTTTAAACACACGCGTGAGCTCTGTGTCATGGAGAACCAACTTCCTGTCCTCCTCACACAAGAAACTGTGCTTGTATCGGATTTATGGCTGATACTTTACTTTTATACCAAAGGAGGTCATATGATATTATATTTTCTGTTTCCCAAAATGGCTTCAGCCGACGACTCAGACACATAAAACACACTCCTGACAATGATACATTTCACGTGATGACATTACTCTAAAACTATCTCGATATTGCCTTTCCCTGTCATAAACAAAATCTGACCACAGTTGTGTTTGCTGGTGTGTTTGTGTGCATGCACTGATTTGTCCATTCTGTGTGTGCACGGTGATTGAAGATATAAAAAATAAATAAAAAACATGCAGAAAGACACAAGACAAAAAAAGAACACTTTTATTTTCAGAGGCAAGCAGCTGACTCCAGGGAGCGCAGAGGTTGTAAAATGCACAAGTAACTGAAGAAGATGTGGTTTCACTGAGGAGAGGGGGTAAATAAGAGAAAGACTGAAAAAGAGAAGTGGAAGAAAGGAAGGGGGAAAGAAGCAGGAAAGTAAACGGACAGAGAAGGATGAAAACAGACGAGGTAGGAACTGTGGCAGGTGCTTCATCATCTGCTGAGGCGTTGTCGGAGCACCCATAAACAGTTGTGCTTCTCCAGGGAGCACCCTGCTCCATAACTAGCCCTCGTATAAATCCAACTCAGTCACTACATTAGTACTTTCTGGAGAAAGTCTCGCTCTGGAAGTGCGGCACGGACATGAGGAGGGGAAGGAACACACAACGTTCAACCAATTCACAGAAAAACACAAATGAGCCACTCAGAAGCCATAACCTGTGCAAATTAAACCAGACGGCCACTTTGATGCTCCTGAAAAACTGTGTTTGTGTCTGCTCCAACCGTTGTTTTGAATGGTTTATTTCCACTGAGCGGAAATGAATGTGCCTACGATGTTCACATGAAAGTGTCTGCTGCAGCTCAACATGAGAGTCCAGATCTGCATTCTCTCACTTTGTCTGTTGAGCTTTCAGGGAAACCAACATGTCCATGCCTTCGTCTTTACCTAAATTAACGTTCCTGCCTTGTAGCATTGTAAAAAATATACTGTATACATGTTGCTTTGATTCAGCTGTAAAGAACCCGTTTTATTTGGATTTTTTGAAACTTTTGTAACAACTTAACAATGACAAGAAAGGAGTGGAGGCTTTTGCTTTATGTGTCCCTCTTAGGGTCCTGTAGCTGAAGGCCCTTATTTTACTTTATGATTCAGTGGACTATTTAAACATATTAACTAGAGATGCAAAATATTGGATTTTTGGCCAATATTTGATATGCCAATATGTTTAAAAAATTTGGCGCATAACCGATACCAATACTGATATTTTCTTTTCTTCCTAGACCTACTTACAGAGACAACTGTACATAGCTTTATCTGCTGTGGAATTAAAACACTACATTATTCTGTATGGTCTTTGTCAATTTGGCCTGCTACCAAATGCAGATGTGAAAAAGGGGGCTAAAAATTATGCAACACTTCAACATGGATTATGTTTAATGTGAAATTTAAATGTTAACTGTTAAGTATAATGAACAGCGCCTTTTATATCAGTGAGTTATTTTGATGAAATGGCCAAGATTTAACTTTATCGCTAATATCAGCCGATACCAATGCCATGCCGATAATATCGTGCAGCCCTAGCATTAACAAATTCATTCAACCTTTATTTAGTCAGGTAAATCTTATTGAGCCTCGAGGGCTCATTTACGAAAGCGACCTGCTACAAACTAAAGAATGATGAACATCAATGATACAAATACATTAAACAATAAACAAAAGAAAAGAAAAAGTAGCAAAAACATTATAAGGTAGATGTACAAAAAAAAATCAAAGACAGGAACATATCTGCATTGGTTTTTGCCAGGATTCCAACAGATTCTGAAAACCATCCAGAGAGGTCAGGGCCGAGAGCTTCAGATCTTTTTGTAAGATATTCCAGGAAGCAGGAGCAGAGTAGGAGAAGGCCCTTTTTCCAAGTTCAGTCCTCACTGACGGAACACTGCAGGTAATCATGTCCTGAGAGCGCACGCTGTAGCTGCACTCACGCAAAGACATGTAGGAGGAGATGTATGAGGGCAGCAGACCAAGAAGTGATTTAAAGATGAAAATGTACCAGTGGAAGAGTCTGCGTGAGGTTAATGATGTCCAGTTAACCAGTGAATACAGGGTGCAGTGGTGGGTACGATAATCACAGCCAGTTATGAATCTTAGTGCACCATGATAGACAACATCCAACATCCGCAGGGTGCTTGTAGGAGCATTCATGTAGAGAATGTCACCGTAATCAATGGAGGGAAGGAAAGTCACAGATACAAGGTGTTTCCTAACATTCATAAATATATATTATATATATATATATATATATATAAATATGTATGTATGTATGTATGTATGTATGTATGTATGTATGTATGTATGTATGTATGTATGTATGTATGTATGTATGTATGTATGTATGTATGTATGTATGTATGTATGCATGTATGTATGTATGTATGTATGTATGTATGTATGTATGTATGTATGTATGTATGTATGTATGTATGTATGTATGTATGTATGTATGTATGTATGTATGTATGTATGTATGGATAAAAGAAACTCTGAAACTAATGCGGCCTGCTATGCTAAAATGCACATGTTTAAGAAATTGATAAAGTTTGGATTGCAAAAAAAATATGAAACTGTATAATGTGTTCTCATATGAATTGTTGTTCTAGAAGGATTTGATTTTTTGTTTTATTGTATTAACTGAAGAATGTTATTGTTTGAATTTTATTTATGAGAAAAAAGGGGCAGATATTATAAGAATCTTCTCTCTACTACTTTTCATTTCATTGTATTGGCTTTCTTTTCTTTTTGTTGTTGTTGTAAATATAATTGTTGTAAATATAATTGTTGTAAATACATAATTAATTTGTATTTAGGTTATGAAATGAATAAAGAATAAAATAAAAAAATAAAATAAAAATAAAAAAAAACGCGGCCTGCTATGTGTGGTAACAGGATGCTAATCTCCACAACGCTGCACGTGTATTTGCTGAAGCGTTGCCTCACTCCCAACCTGTTTGCTTAAACGGCACTTGACTCAGGCGTGTTTTCAAAAGGCATCCTGTGGGTCAAAAGAAGGAAAATGTTGCTTAATGTTCAGGCATGTGGAATGATGAAATAATGATACATTATTGTCAGAGGGATTTTCTGGGTGTTTTAGAAAACGACACCTTTAACAAACACTTTAAACAGTGAGCTTCTACTAAACCAGTTCTCTGTGTGTATTTTTATTTCAAACATCCATAATGTAACACTTAGCCTAGATTCTACTTTTTGCTTTGATTCTAATTAGGTTTTGTGCTATGAAGCAAAAAAAAAAAGCTTTATTATATACCAGAAATATTTCACAAAACCTATTTTCACCCATGAATAAATAATAATATGAATAAAAACCATTTAATGATGAAATGTTCACATAGGGAGCATTACATTATTCCAAACAGTCTCAAGGCTTCGGACGTTTCACAAAGAAAAAGAAAAAACACTGGACTTTCTAACGCTCTAATAAATTATTTTACAGTGCGGTGTGAGCTTGAACATTTGCGGGGGATGCCAGGAAGCAAAAAAGTTGTAGAAAACCAACTTGTTTCACTCACATATCCAGTTTGAAATGCCATCAGATGTTGTTTTTAAATCACACAAACAGTAGATCATGCTCCATCAAGCGAGCCATAATGAGCCTTTGATACAATAAGCTTTGCGCTGACAGTAATAATCCACTGGCCACCTTCTCAATGAATAATTGATGCTCAACTTAACAGACTAATGAATGAATGTGGTTGGGGTTTGAGTGATAGCCCTCTCGTTGGAAAGCTATCCCAGGAGGAATGGGCACCGGAGACAGAGGTGCCATCCCCTATAACCTGTATAATTGCTCCTTTGACATGAGCGACTCGACTGTGTTTCCTCGTCCTGCCAGTGACTTTACTTGTTTTATAGCCGGTTATTTCTCCATGAAGTGGAACAGCAGTGAACCCATATAATAAGACAATACATTAGTGAATGCAAACATAAAATCTTAACTGTAAAAAATGTCCAATAAGCATTTGTTTAAAAAAATGCAGGAAAGAGAAGTGTAATCATTGTGCACTTGTCCAAACAATGACACTTGCATTTTAACACAATTACACCCCGTTTCCACAGGTCCGATAACATTCTCGCTGCAGTTTGGGCACTAAACAATCCCTTGTTGACTCGAGGCCCGGCCTCACAATACTCACAAAACACCAGGGTTCCTGTTTTTGTTGACACTGTTTGAACCCTCCATTGAAAGCAGAGTCACTGTGGACACAGCAACACATAATTGGAGCGCTCCGTCATACAATGCAACAAATCAGCCCTTTTTAAATGTTTGAGTATGATAAGGCAGAGAGAGGGACAGGAGGGGGGAGTCAGGTGAATGGAAGAGCAGAAGGTTCATGGAAATGGAGGCTGGCGCCACTAGGGGACAGTAGTAAGTCATGGACAAGCTGCAAGGCCTCTGCGCATCAGTTTGTGTGGTTGCATGCACAGGAGTGAACAAAAGACTTTCTTTGTTGCACTCTCAAATAATACAAGAATTCAGAAATAGCAGCTTGACTGTTTTAGAAAAGATCTTGACAATGGGTTGGCCCTTAACGCACAGGAGCAGCTCAAGGTGTAATGTAAAGCACTGCAGGCTCTGCAGCCAGCAAACAAACTTACAACAAACACAGACGGATCATATACTTTATATACCTGCTGAAAGTACATCAGGCTTCAGCTGATCACGACAACAGGACACGTTTGCACATTTTACAGACGGTGTGCTGGGGAATACAGAGCACAAAGCCTCTCAGGTTTACAGAAAAAAGGCCAAAGTGAGGGGTTTGGTTCTCAGCAGCATTTTTAGGCCATTTTTTAAATGATTTATAGCTTTAATTACTGTGGTTTCCTACAGAAAGGAGGCTTATTTAAGACTCATTCGACTGCAGATCAAACTGAATGGGCAGAGGATTTCACGCTGCATCACTATCTGCTGTCTTTGTGTTCTGAAAAGGACCATTTGTTTGGTTTAAACAAGAAAAGTTAACACTTCAGTGTACACCGTGACATTAAATATAAGTGTCAAGAGGGAGCTGGTTTCCATTTTTTTATTGCTATAGCAACCACAGACCTATATTGAAAACATTCTGCCTCCTCCTCCTGCAATTAAAAGCAGAACAATAACAATATTCACCAACGACATCGGCGTCTGCGCACTACTTACACCCTTTGTTAGCTTCACCGTGTTCCTCATGAATTAGTTAAGTCTGTTAATTGCACATTTATTGCACTCAAGGCCACAGAAAAACACTAAATGGTGCTTGGATGAAACAAGACCTGAACATGCACGGGAATAATGAAAAATAAATGAAGAATTTACATTACAGGCCTAAAAAGCTTCACGTGGTGTCGCGCCAACAAGTCCTTTACTAAACTCTTTCCATGTGCAGGGAAAATTGTTCAAAGAATTTAAAAAAAAAACTTGATTCAACAATATAAAAAAATTGTAGGCCTGATTAAAACAAAAACAAGAAAATTAAATTGAACAAACAAACCATGAGTCAAAGTCAAAGTCAACTTTATTGTCAGAACTGCAATATGTACAGGACATACACAGGATTGAAATTGCATTTCTCTCAGTCCCTCGGTGCAACAGTAACCATTTAAACACTAAAACACTGAAACATTTAATAAACATAAGCATAAAATAGTAAAAGTGTAACACTGTCCTGAGTTTTTGCATAGTAGTATAAAAGTATGAAAATTTACACCAACACTAAAACACTAAACATTTAATAAACATAAGCATAAAATAGTAAAAGTGTAACACTGTCCTGAGTTTTTGCATAGTAGTATAAAAGTATGAAAATTTACACCAACACTAAAACACTAAACATTTAATGAACATAAGCATAAAATGAAATAATAAAAGTGTAATACTGTCCTGAGTTTTTGCATAGTAGTATAAAAAGTATAAAAAGTATATCTATAAAATAAACTGAAGGTTGACATTTGCAAAGAGTGGCAAAACAGCATATGAGTTAATGTACACAGTATACTGTATGTATGAGGTAGTTGATGTTGGTATAAAACATATAACATAATAACATATAAACATAGAACAAATCAAATTAATGCATTTACCTTGGGATTTAGATTATTTAAAGTCCAATAAATCTGAGACGGCACGATCTCCGTGTGTTTACACTGTATTATCCCAGTTTCTAGTGTTTTATTATGAAGTGATGTTTGAGTGGCACGGTGCCGGCTGCCACTGTTGAGGTCCCCTCTCATTTCCAGCAGCAACAATAGTAATGACTATTGTAGCACCAGGCCGACTATTTGTGTTATTGTGCGGTGTCAGACACAGCTCTGACGTTTGCTGTGCTATCAGCAGGAGTGTACAAATACAAACACATTTGCCTGAGTTATTGACCTTTATCTCCCCACTTTCTTGACAGCCTTCCCCCGTTATTGACAATACAAGCACATGGGACGACGCATAACCTTTCATTCACAGAGCACTTTCTCTCCTCGTCTTTCCTCCCCTCAGTCCGTCGTGCTCTCTCTCCGCTGCTCTTGCAATTTGTTTAAATAAAACGGGGCAGACAATGGTACCGCTCATTTCTGCCATTTTTCTTTCACTCCAAATTTCATGGGATAATATCATTAGAGCGATACAATGGTTGCTATTCAGGCTTGGATACACAGATATTTCAAGTATTCAATATAGTTTTGACATGCTGGCATTAGGGGAGAGCATTGTTTCCCTATTTGTTTGCTTGCAAAGTTGATTCCATCATAAATCTGGGATTCCCGTGGCAAGTTATTTTTCTTTATGATGCGTAAATTACACCCGGTCAGTAAAGTAAATTGCAAAAGATGCTCCTAAAAAATTAAAAAGTATAAATTTTTAGTGCATTTTTTTGGGGTGATTTTTTTTATTTAAACAGATATATGTGCAGAACAAGAAAAATCAACATTATTCAGAAAGCTGGACTGAATACATAAAGGCTTAATAAACAGAATAATTTATTGCATCTTAATGCAGCGAGGAATAACAATGCTCATAAAAAGCACTAGTTCTCCACTAATGATTCTCCTCCAGGATTTATTGTGTTTTTCAATGTATGTCCTGCATGAAGAATAGCATGCATAAAAGATGGGTGTCCCCACCAGTCGGCCCCTCTGCAGGTATACTTCAGAGCCCCAAAATTAAATTTTAAACAATCCAGACCAGTGTTTGGTGACTGTGCTTAATCATCAAGAAACAAAGACATCAAACAATATTTGATAATGAGAAAAATGCCTCCAGGATATTAGGGGATAGAGGGAGAGGGGGGGCACAGCGTGATCCTCGGCAGCAAAGCAAGGTAGAGGAGGCCACACCATGTCTGTGTGTGTGTGTGTGTGACACACTTCTCTGATGCACTATCACAGACACACAATTTTAGGAAGTTTTAAAAAATTACAATTTTTAAAGTTCACAAAGAGATAATTAAATTCAGCGTATGGAGACAGTGGTGAGATTACAGCTTTGTGAAGCTGAACTTCTCTTCATCACGCCTCAACCCAATTATCTGCACTTAAAACGGCTCGGCGAGGCTGCAAACTGTGACAAAGACACACAGAAAAGTTTTCTTATTAGTGATGATTCCTGTGAAAACACTTGTAACATTCAAATGTTACAACTAAATTATTATTACAAGCAGGCTGCAAAATAAATGTAATTCTGTAGAACAAAGTCACAAAATTTAACTTTTTGTTATACAAACTAATTTCCATCTGTGCTGTTTTTAGTTATAATTATTGTTTTTTGAAAGTGGGCAGTCAAAGAGAGTATAAAGTAGAAGACAAGTGTATGGTAATGAGAAGAAATATATATTTCTCTCTTCTTCTGTCATATTTATTGGTTTATCTTTGATTGACGCAGCATTAACGGCCGGGCCAAATTGAGGCAGACCCAGCAGCAGCCTCGCTGAACGTGCAGCATGTGCAGCCACCTCGGTCATGCAAATTGCACCCGGACAACCCGTTGACTATGATTAATGAGCTTGGGCTGCAGCCTTTTGTTTCCACGCGCAGCCGTTTGGAGAGAAACACAATTCAAAAAAATACATTATCAATCCCCCTCTTTAATGCAGAGCACTTTCTCCCATTGTGCATGCTTTTTTAATGCAAAGATTTTAAATCTGAAATGTGTGATTAAAGGTTTGCACGTGATGTTGGGAAGAATAACACAGTTACATTTAATTATGTGTCTTATTAAATTGATTTTTTTAAAAAGATTAAATAAATGGAAGAAGAAGGCTGGGATGAAACACACGGGTCTTGTCTCTGGCGATGTAAAATATGGATGTGGGTTTTCCAGGGGCAGTCATCCTGTCCAAGGAGGGAAGAGGGGGTGAGGGGGTTGAATCTGATACCTTGCTAATACTACAGGCATTTCCTGTGGACAATTTGCTTCATGTTTAATCTGTGATTTTTAAAGCCGAGAGAGAGTCCTGATTTACCTGATACCAGCGAGTAATTCTGTCCTAACTTCACAAATGTACAAAAGTCATTGATGCTCATCATCTAATATTACAAAATGCTTTCTTTGTATTGTGAGTAGTATGGGCTCGAGGAACTGCATTTCAAAATATGTGATGGGTAAAGGAAATTACAACGTCTTGATACGTTTATCTACAGAATAGTCTTGATAAAAAAAAGACAAGAAATCTCTTCCTTTGCGCATAATTTCCCCCGGCTTGAAGCAAAATGTAAATGTTTTCCAGGCATTATGGTATACAAGTACCATTAGTGGCACTGTGCTTAGCACTACAATGGAGCACGGAGAGCCGTGAAGCAGAGATCAGTGCAGCATCTCCTGGATATCAGAGGGAGACATCCTTTGTAAATTCATCTCCTACTGTGAGCAGGCTTTACAGCTGGTTAGCAGCACTGTGTGCACCACGACCCTGTTTACATTCAGCCTCCACATCATGGTGTCCCCTCCATCTCCTCCTCCTTAAGCCCGAGATACACTCATGCGTCCTCACGATACGCCTATACGCAGCGTACGTACGCTGTGGCAAAAGCGTAGCCCCGCGTAGCCCCTCAGGGCACGTACGCGCAAAAGTTTTTTTTTACTACGCATACGCGATGCGCGGTGTCTGAACATAAACTTCCCCGGCGCCGGACTGTTTTGTATGTTACACAAATTAAATAAATTCCCCTTCTTTATCGCTGATCGGGCCTTTTCTTTTGTTTTTTTGCCTAAAGTCAAGTAACCGCTTCTTCCTCCGTTCACTCGATGATTGAAATGAATGAATTCAGGTCCTACCTGGGTGCGGCGATGTTTTAAATATCCCTGGTGGGCTGTGTGCTGCAGGAAAAGCACTCCCTGTTATTATTTTTATTTCTGAGAGAACTTTTTACAACATATATAGTAGAAACACCGCATGAACACCGCCGCGGTCTTCAAGGCGCTACATGAGCTGGCTGTCAATCATTTCAGTAGGCGTGTCAGCAAGTAACCAATCAGCGAGCTCAGTTGAGTCCCCTCCGTGTGCAGCTGCTCATATTACAACAAGGAGAACGCGAGCGTATAGTTTCTGACTATATGCTGAAGCATATCAGCAAAACACATGCGCACAAAATGCGCGCGTAGAGTGGCGTACCTGAGGACGCATGAGTGTATCTCGGGCTTTAAGCTCCACAGTCTGGTACGATACATGGAGACAGCAACTCAGATACACACATACACACACTCACAGCAGCACATAAAAGATTTAGGCACATATACAACAAATTTCTGATCCCCTGGCTTTTGGAGCTATTACAGTACATTCTATCCCTTCTTCGATTTTTATCTTTTTATTCCATGGCATTACACTGATTCTTTTATACCTATTAAACACGCAGTGCCCCACCAAATTCCCCGATCTGCTGATACTTAGATGAATAAACTGTTTCTCCTGCCCCTGACCTCGGCCCTTTGTAGCAATCAGACCAGACTTCCTCAGAGGGCCTGATCTTATCTGGCCATACCAATCCCACTACATAGCTCCCTTTTGTAGTAACCACAGCGCGCTGAGCCCTTTCAGACCCACAAACTGTTGTAGTGAGCGCACTACTGAAGACCTCAGCTCATCTCAGACATCATAGTACACTGCCCAATAACAATCAGCCCTATTTTCTGATGCACCACAGGTCAGAATAAGGCTTTCTGCTCACCAATGCATTGTTCACCCACACTGCAGGAAAACAAAATAAAGTTTGGCTTGTTGACAATCATCACTCATGAACTTCATTGTAATGTTTCCTTTTAGTAAAGTAACAAATTTACATTATA
>JBBPBX010024943.1:0-13488 GCA_038048925.1 Garcialebias charrua | reverse complement strand
TAGAGACAATTTAACTCACTCCTTAATCTTTAAAAACTGTGTTAGGATAGGCTAAGTGCTTGGTGACTGTACAGTACTATACATTTATCTACAGGATAATACGCAGTATATATATACACAGTATATAGATGTAGTGGGCATGACCGTGTCCACTTTGATACACCTGTGTATTTTTGAACTGTTCCAGAGATGACCTTTACTGACCTCTCAGTAAAACAAGACATTTACTACAAATTATTCCATTAGTTGTAATCTGAGAACATAGTCACCAAAAGAGACTATTTCTATCTTTGATTTTATTCTAATGTAATCAAAAGAATAACTTTTGTCATTTTCATGATGTGTGCTTTTAAGCTGTGTTATTCTGTAAGAGTTAAACTGTGTCCAATGCTGTGTGAAAGTTGACGACTCGGGTCAGAGAGACCCGGCCGTTTTGTTTAGAAAGTCAGAAGACAGTTAATCCGTTGTTTTTCATGAGAAGGGCTCCAGCACTCTCTGTCTTTCCAAAACATTTTCACTCTGCTGTGAATTTCACCTTGAATCTTGATAACAACAAGTGAACTCCTCGCTGGTCCACGGACCAATGAAAAAGACACAAGTCTCACTCCTCTCATGATCTTCTTTTAAGTTCTAAGTTTTGCTGGAACGCTTCAGAGTCTGCTGGGAACTTCAAAGAGATGTGAACTTTCCCAAAGAGCTGGATGGACGTTTAGTCACACGCTAAGGGCACGTCATCCAGTTAAGGACTAATAACATGCTGTTATAGTCCACTTAGGGCCAGTTTACACGGCGCGTAATTTGAGTGTAACCGCTACTTTCTCTTTGCGACTTTGCTTATCGCCTACACGACGCTGCTGGCCCCCCTCGATGACACCGATACTTTTCTGACCCTGCTCTCAAGGTGGAAGTTTTTCGCTGACCCCCCGCTGATAATGTAAACATCTCCCGTGGAGCTTTTGTTATCAACCACATGCGCGCAGCCCGCACGCGCGGACAGTGACATTTCACGTGTCACGTTGCAAAATATAACAGTTTAACAATAATAAACAGTATTTATGTTGGCGTGGGAGATGTAAATTTATCTGAACTACAGTATCTATCTGGACTCGTTACATTTTTTAAACAGTGCGTAACGTGCTGTGAAAATGAAGACACAGGTTTATTTTTTATTTATTTATTTATTCAGCACCAAAGTTTAAACACAAACACTGAGAATTAAACTGAACACACTATTAAAACACGTGAACCGAACTGTAACTACGTTAATGAACTGGACTCTTGCTGTGTGTTCATTTGGACCCATCAGAACCGCCGAACCATCAGCCTGTCAACGACAGCTTCTCCACCTGGCAGAAATAAATAAATAAATAAATAAAAACTCAGTTGTTGTGTGATCAAAGTAAACACAAGCACACATTATATTAAGAACGTTGATTTACCTGCTGTAAGTCAGCTGTTTATCACGGCGTAAAGTCCGGTTCTGGTCCACAGTCCACTGAGCGGTTCTGGTCCACAGTCCACTCAGCGGTTCTGGTCCACAGGCTCAGTGCAGCTTGTTAGATGAAGCGGGTCCCACTGACTCAAATCTGTTGACTCTTATCCAAATTCCAGCTTTAACTTGTTGTTAACTTGTTGACAACAACTTGTAGTTAGCTGATTTTAGCCAGAGAGGAAAACAGACGAGGCAGCTGCTCTGTTTACCTCAGGCAGCGCATGCGCAGTAGTGAAGGTTCCAAAAATCACAGCGCCATCTAAAGGCCCAGCATGGTAACTACAGTGAAATCATGAGGACGGGGGGTGGAGGGGGAGAGAGTCGTATCCACAGAATTCGACAGTGTCAACGCAAAACTTTTCACCTAATTAACATACCCAAAAGTTGCGTTTCCCCCACACAGTGTCCGTGTAAACAGGGCCTTAGAACGAGCGTAAGCTCAAAACTTTGTTTATTCCTTCCTGGAATAGTTATCTTGAAGTCAGAGGCCAGTAGCTGACATATTTTCTGATGGTTGATGCGGATCCCAGGAGACGTTGAAAACGTAAACGAGGACCGGCTCGGACGTGCTGGGCCTGAAGGACTCTGTGCATCTGAAAGGCTGGTGTCATCTCTTTATCAGACTCGTCGTCGAAGGTAAAGAGCTGTTTACAAACGTACCTGGATTTAGCAGAAGTCGGATGAAAGTGTCACTTCTGGTAACATGCTCAAGACAATTTCCTTTAAACCATCTTTCCTCCTATCTCCTTTCCCTCAATTCTAAGCTGGAAACTAATTAAGTCATAGAGCCTCAGACTAAATATGTTAACATCCTGTATTTATGTCTGTTGTGTTACAATTTAAATGTGCTGACGTGTTAAATTGCAAGAAAGTGAAATCATGTCAATCAAGTGTAATGGTGTTAATTTAGTTGATTTATTTTAAATAAATGGTAGTGTCTTTGACATACCAACTAAGTTAACGTGTCCATTGTCACTCTATGGCTTTATTTATTTATCCATCATAAAGATCACAGAAATATTGGGTAAACTGAAAAAGAAAGAATCCGTGAAATTACTATTCAATCTGAATGAGTAAATTAATTAAGGTAAAGAGGTCAGTATTAATATTGACCTCCTCATAATCCTTTACATCTGGTGGCACCGTACCGGTTTCTGAAAGTTTATTGATAAATCTGTGGTCTCTCATGAACTGTAACGTCATGTTTGCATAATAGGATCCGAGTTTTAAACTCTGAGGATAATAATTTTGGCTGGAAGTGTTCAAGACAGGCAGATTCTGCATGCTTTTATCATTTGAAGCTGAGAAATTGTTATTCGTTCAACTCTTTAACACGCTGTTGGAAGCTTTTAGGTGAGGTCTTGTCAGCCCGTGGTCTGTGGGGGTTCTGGTTCCGGTCCAGTTCACACAGACTACTGTACAAAGCTTTGTTGACCGCCGAGTCAAATTGCCTGAAAAGCTGTTATTAACATCAACAAGATTGCTGTGCTGGTATTTTACATGTTAGAGCAGGTCAAAGAAGCATATTACTGTTAGAACGTTGTCGGATAGTGGTTCTGAAACCCGAATTCTGCTCCTTTAAAGTGGACGGAACCGACCTGAACGCGGCTCCGAGGGAGTCCGTGTCGTGTTACAGTTGACGTGCTGGTTACTGAGCGTAGCTAAGTTGTGCCTGTTTTAAATGTGATTGCCATGTTTCAGAGTTTTGGGGAGTTAATTTGAAGCGTTTGAGATGATTAAGAGTCTATAAAGTTGCGCTCTGCTGTGCTAAGCTAACGTTAAAACGACGTGTCATACATGTTTGTTTATGAGCTGTGATTGGATAAAAAGAGAGTTGTGATCTGTCAATCAGGTCTCGTATCTGTAAAGCGCTGATTCGCTGAGGTGGGGGACGCACGTCAATGGGGACAGCCCATTTTTGTCGTCATTTCCGGCACTGCATTGGTTGATGGTAATAAAACTACATTCACCATGAACGCTTGGGGAAAGAACTACATGCGCTGTGATTGATTGGTTGACGCGCTGCGTCGACCCGCCCTTTTCTTGTCGTCATTTCCAGGTGCTGCACTTTGTGTGACCGCTCACACGCACACACACAAGGCGAACGGAGGTTTCACTAGAAGTTTAAAAACTCATTTGAAGCCATCTACACTGTCTAACAACATAAATTTGTCTCTGACAAGAACGTGGTTCGAGCAATTATCACGGACACACTAGAAACTAACTCTAAAAGGTTGTTTTTAGTTTAAATACTGAATAGAAAAATCAGTCTCCTCGTGATAACATTAAGACTTGAAGCTGCCCCCTGTTGGTTAAAAGACGTTAACAGATGAATTTGCTCATAAAACATCTTACAAAGTCAGCATTTTTATGGTGAAGTACCAGCTCTAAAATTGTTCTGTACACAAACAATAACTCCTGTTTATTTTAAATAATTTTTTTTAGAATAACAGAGGTACAGACAAACATTTTTGCTTATTTTAAATACAAAAGAATTTAAAATAACAAACAAAAATACACTTCTCACTCCAGATACATTCTCTTGGAGCAAAATTAAACAGGATCTGCTAAATTTTAGTGTTAACAGTGCATTTATTTGAAATCTTTAAATAGGTGTTTGGGTGAAAGACAGAAAAATTAAGCGTGGTTTAATAGTAATTGTTTTAAAAGATAAGTCTGTTAAGTTAATACGGCCACAAAGGCTTTAACTTAGAACATTTTTCATTGAAGGTAAAACCTAAAATAAATAAAAGGTTCTGAATGAATAAAAGGCTTGTTTATAGATTACAAGGATAAAACCAGAAAGCTGTTTTAGAGTCAGAGTCAGAGTCAGAGAGAATTTATTGTCATTTGCACCGCATGTAGTACATGTGTTGAAAACGAGATTATGTACACAGGGTCCCAGTTACATCCAACAACAAATGCAAGAGAAAAACAATAATAACATCTAGGATTAACTAAGAGAGACATCAGCTAGTAATACACTAAGCCCTAATGTAGTAGAAAAACATCATTATAAACAGCAGCACGAACATGAGTCATTATGAGCAGATGGTCACAGATGAACGCAGCAACAAGAAACAGATCAGTATCAACATGATGTGACATTTTGCAGTGTTTATTCTTATTATTTATTTATTCATGAGTCTGACAGCCTCAGGGTAGAAGCTGTTCCTCAGTCTAGTGGTTCTACATTTGATGCTCCTCAACCTCCGTCCCGAGGGGAGTGGTGCAAAGAGTGAGTGTGCTGGGTGAGTGAGGTCTTTCATGATGCAGGTGGCTCTTTTTCTGCATCTGGAGGTGTAAATGTCTGTGATGGTGGGGAGACTGACTCCCACAGACTTCTGTGCAGCCTTCACCACTCTCTGTAGAGCTTTCCTCTCTGCAACTGTGCAGCCTCCATGCCACACGTTGATGCTGGAGCACAGGACGCTCTCCACTGCACACCTGTAGAACGAGGTGAGGACTGAGCTTCTCAGACCAGCTCGTCTCAGCCGTCTGAGGAAGTAGAGTCTTTGATGTCCTTTCTTGATCAGGCTGGTGGTGTTATTGCTCCAGCTGAGGTTATCATTCAAGTGTACACCCAGGTACTTGTAGCTGGAGACCACCTCCACCGCAGATCCACCTATATACAGTGGGGTGTGGGTGTGTTTGTTCCTTCTGAAGTCCACAATCATCTCCTTCGTCTTCTTCACATTCATGTGAAGGTTGTTCTCTTTGCACCAGCTCTCCAGATGTTCCACCTCCTGTCTGTAGCTGGATTCATCATTATCTGTGATGCATCCCACCACAGCTGTATCATCTGCAAACTTAACAATATGACAGCCTGGATGTGTGGCTGTACAATCATATGTGAGCAGAGTGAACAGAAGAGGGCTCAGCACACATCCTTGAGGAGAGCCAGTGCTGAGGGTGATGGTGGAGGAGGAGAAGTTGTGGATCTTCACGGACTGTGGTCTGTTTGTTAAGAAGTCTAGTACCCAGTTACAGATGGAGGGGCTTAGTCCAAGTGTGGATAGTTTGTCTATCAGAGTTTGGGGGATCATGGTGTTGAAAGCAGATGTGAAGTCCACAAAGAGCAGACGCACGTATGAGTCCTTCTGATCCAGGTGGGTGAGAGCAGTGTGGACCACAGAGGAGATGGCGTCCTCTGTACTTTAGTGAAGTAACTCAACGCTAAGAAAACATTTATTTGCATACACTATAATAAATACCATCTTATTGATTCAAACAAAATCAATACAAAACGATGGCAGAAAAAGAAGAAGTGGATAAGGATTCTAGTCTGAGGGATCTGGTCACAGATTCAGACCCAAAGTCGGGTCCTCCTGAATCAAATCCTGAATCGGACAAAGAGTCTGATGCAGAGTCTGACAAAGAGTCTGATGCAGAGTCAGATGCAGAGTCAGATGCAGAGTCAGATACAGGGCCAGTGGACCCAGATCCTCAAGGCCTGGATCAAAAGCCTGGAAAACATAAGCCTGACTGTATTGATGAGGTTTTAGGGCAGCTTGCAAAAATGTTCACAGATTATGGTAAAAAGGTGCCTGAAATGACTCCACTAACATTAAACGCTGAGCTGTCAACAATGGCAAACAGTGGCTCAAAAAAGGAAGCAAAAAAGGTCAGTATGGAGCGTTTAGCAAAGCTGGCCCTGTTACTAAAGGCCAGGTTGGACCAGGAAGTCAGAGTAAATTCAGGTCTAGAGCATGATCTGAAGCATGAACAAAGAGCACACAAGGCGGATAAGTCAGCATTCAATGTTCACTTACAACTAGCTCGATTTGAAGCTGAAAAGCTGCAGGTGGAGGTTCAGTCACTAAAACAGTCTCAGATGGACGGTGCAGCTCAACTGGTTTACAAATAAAAACAGGCTGAGGTTGACCGTTTGAATCAACGTTTACAGGAGGTAGATGAGTCACGTGAGGTAATCATAAAAAGCGAACAAAATACTTTAAAGTTATACGAAGAGTCAGTACGTGAAAATCTCAGGACTCGGGCACAACATGAGGCGGTCATTCTTGAAAAAGATGAACTCTACAGTCGTGTTGTGAATTACAACGCGAGTGTACAGACAACCGCGCAGAGTTAAAAGAGTGCAGGGAGAAGCTGGCCGCAACTGAATACAAATTAATCAACGAAAAGAAAAAATGTCTGGCATTAATTAAAGGTCAGTCTCCAGATCCGCCTAGAACACCAACACCACCGCCTATAACATCAACTCCATCGCCTAATCCACCACGCCGTCCCTTAGGGCCTCTAAAACCAACAAACCCACCGGATGCGCCGGTGGGTGGATCTGATAATAACCCACAAACTCCTCTTTCAATGGCTGAACTACGGAATATGGCTAAAAGCATTCAAACCTTCGCTCCAGGCCCGTTGGGCTCACATGAAACCAAGATCTATCTCGATGACCTTGATTTTCAGCTTCAACGCTTCCCAGAAGCTACAGTTGATGATAAAATCTGTCTGGTAAGGTTAACCTCGGACAGGACAGTGCATGCTTTCATGAAGCGTCAACGGGACGCCGTGATGAAAGACTACAGTCTTTTATGTGCTGCGCTGATAAAGGAGTATACTCCTTGCACGGGGCCCGATGGCATCATAGCGGCGGCGGACGTCAAGCAAGGTAGGAATGAGCACCCAAGGTCATATTATGACCGAATATTCCGTGCCTATTTCGGTGACAGATGCGAACCAGAGATGGAGGAAGAGATAGGGTTTAAATATATCTTCAGCAAAAATCTTTGCCCTGACATAAGAGAGAAAGTACATGTCAGCGCAAACTACAAACGGAGGTCCATCGAAGAAATAAGAGAGTGCGCGATAGATGTTTTTACAGGTCGCACACCAAACAAAACACCCTTTGAGGTGTGTCCTGGTGAAATGGTCAAATCCAACTCACTAGAGCTGGAAGGGGCGCGGAAACCGACTCCCCATCCTACAAAGGGTGAGAAAAAACAGAATTTTCGACCTAACAGACCACGTAGTGAAGGTGCCCGCTGGAACTATGAACCGCAGTGGCTCAGACAAGACCCAGAGTTCGGAAAACGATTTCAAAAGGGGGGCGCACGTCCTAAAGATAAGAAAGATGGTCACAAAAGTAAACCATATCACAAAGGGGGGTCCCAACAGGAACCCCCAGGTCAAGGACAAGCCCCTCCTGCCCCTCGAATGGAACAGTCCGAGACAGGCAAAAAATCGCAAAAGTTCCAGAAGAAAGGCCATAATTCTCTGTCCCCAGAGGACATGGAGAAAATACGTCGGTTGTTAAAAGAGTTGGATAATACAAGCAATGATAACAAACCTGGAGTGATGTGTAGCACTATCGTTGATAGTAAGTCAGAGCACGCAAATCACGACAGTCAACAAGACACTGATGGTCAGAATGCTGACAATCAGGATAATGACAGTCCATACATTGACAGTCCAGAGTGTGTCGGTCAACAAGACGTTGACAGTGACCATGACATTATTGTCACAGACTCTAACAGCCCCTCATCAAACAAGGGGGGGGAAACTCAACCATCGACGACAGTGACCCGCCACAAACTGAAAACTCAGACACGTTGGTGACTGCACTGACGGTTCAGATGAAGAAAGATTACACAGTCAGAGGTCAACGTAAACAGAATGATTGGCCGAAACCTTTAAGGTTTCTGTGTGACTTTGAAAAAAGGGGGGAGGCTATGAAAGCTTACCTGCCAATCACACTGGAAGGGGTCCTCACGCATGAAGCACTCCTGGATGGCGGAGCCGACATTACCATTATGTCAGCCAAACTGTTCGAGGAACTACGGACCGCCGCTATCGGTGTTCACAGGCAAATACCCCTTGTAAAAAGTGCTATAGAACTGCAGGGTCTCGCAGAGACGAGAACAACCCTAACAGCTATAGCTATGGTTCACATGCAGATTGGCAAAATGACATTATACCACCCGGTACATGTGTCTACACTCGATTCATTCCCATTTCTAGTTGGCCAAGACTTTATAAACCGCTTTGATGCAATTATAGACTATGGCCGACAGAAAATGTGGAGCACAGTGAGAAAGCCTCTGCCAATAAAAGTGCCTCCTAGTTGTGATACAGACTGCCTAACCGCAGGTACCGCAAAGGACACACGGGACACCTCATCTGAGGACAAGAGCCCGGTAAGTGAACCTACAAAAACAGGTGAGGCAGAAGAGGCCCAACAAGAAAGCCTCCTCTGCGAGCTGAAACAATCAGCACTCACTGAACACTACCTACAACAGGTAGTAAAAGGTGTCGAGATCCAGGGATCCCACACCGAAGATGCTGTACTGTCTCCTTGGACAGATAATTCAGCAATCAGCCAAGCTCTTTATGAAACCTTGGTTAAAAAACATTTGGGTCTAGAACTAACGAAGAAAGCTTTACGCTTTCATCTCGATCCCAACAGTGAGCGGGTAATGACCGCAAATGGAGTCATTCGCCTGAACATGAACTGGAACAAACGAGAACTGGTCCACCCGTTCCTCGTGGTCCAAAACTTACCACATGCATCCTATATAGGCTCTGACATTTTGGTAAGATTGGGTGTCCGAGTGGACACCGTCAACAATGTACTGTGGTCGCTGGAAACAGACAAAATGGATTCTCCTGTGCTAAGCACAGAAAATCTCAAAGCTGGACAGACCATACCAGAAGTCTGCGAGGTTGCTTGCAACCAATCCATCACAGTACTACCTCAGGCAATGAACCAGATGGTGGAAGTTCACATCATAGCTAATCAAGCTATTAGCCAAAAGCAGGCATACTTTCAACTATCTCCTAAGTTTTACAACTTAGGACTGTCCATTGAGGCCACGAGACAAGTGAGCCTCGACTGCAGAACCACATCTGTTGCTGTGTGTAACACAGGCACGGAAGCGGTACTGATCAAGAAATACACAAAAATAGGATGGTTGATCTCCACTGATTTCCATGATTTTGAACTGAGCATTACATTTCTGGGAGGACTCCCAGAATACCTGATCCCACATGAATACACGGGGCAAGTCTTGTTCACAAAGCCAAAACAGGCCATAGCTCTCGTCTCGGTCAATGAGGTCGACCAAGACACAGTCTATGGGGTCGGTCTAAACCGAGACATCAGCCTAAGCTCTCATACCTATAGTGTCCTGCCTATAAACAGGGTAAATGACACAGAAAGGGATTCATTGGAGCTCCCCAAAGAACAAGAACCCCTCTCAATTTCTTCTCAGATCGAACAGGTGGTCGCCCGAGCCGACGCCCTGAAAACTGATGGAGAAAGGGACAGACTGCGTCAGGTTCTCTTAAAGTTTGAGAAATCATTTTCAACCGACTCAGTGGATTGTGGGTTGACCACGCTCCACTCAGTGAGCATCCCAACCCCGCCCGAAGCTCCACCCACATTTGTCAGACAGTACAAGATTCCTCTGGCAGCACATCAACCTATCAGGGAAATCCTTGATAACCTTCTAAAGAATGGTATCATCAGATACTGTAACAGCACTTACTCTGCGCCTTTGTGGCCAGTGTTAAAACCAAATGGAAAGTGGAGACTCACAATTGATTACAGAAAGCTAAACAAACAAGTCCCCTTATCACGGTGGCCAATGACCCAGCTCCAACAAGAACTGCCCAAGGTCACCAATGGTAAGTACTTCTCGACCCTCGACGTCGCCTCTGGTTTTTGGACCATCCCTGTGCGCGCCGAGGACCAATACAAACTAGCTTTCACCTTTGGTGGCCGACAATACACTTTTACCAGGTGTCCCTTTGGCTACGCTAACTCACCTGCGGAGTTCAACATCTTCTTGAACAAAGCATGTCCAGACGCCCATGAGCGACACTTTTACGCATGTCGACACTGATTTACGTGGACGATGTCCTTCTGAGGCAGCCAACACTGGACTCACATTTGGCTGAGATCGACCACGTTCTGAATCAGCTGACAACTGCTGGTGCTAAAATATCACTGTCTAAATGCCAGTGGTGCAGAACCAAGGTGGACTACGTTGGCCTACTCGTAGGTCCAGACGGAGTACAACCACAGTTGACTCGCACCCAAGGCCTTGACAATCTCAAAGTCCCCACCAATCTCAAAGAACTACAAAGTTTTCTTGGCGTGTGTAACTACTCGAACCAGTTCATAGAAAACTATGCAGACCTTGCAAAGCCACTGACTGAACTCCTAAAGAAAGACGTTCCATTTGTCTGGACTGACAAACAGCAGCAGGCAATGGACGCTCTTATAAACAGGATCAAGTCAGCCCCATGTTTAGTCTACCCAGACTACAACAAAGAGTTTTACTTGGAAGTGGGCTTCTCAGCTCATTGTATAAGTGCAGGTCTGTACCAGATACACGACAGAGACAAGCGTGTGGTGGCCTACGCCAGCAAGACGATGGCAGGCCCCGAGTTGAGATTCTCAGACTGTGAGAAAGCTCTACTGACCACAGTGTGGGCAGTAAAACATTTCTCCAGCTACATTGGTGGACAGAAAATAATTGTGGAAACACAACACCAGCCAGTGACTTTTCTTAACAGTGAACGCATCAGAGATGGTGTGGTAACAAACTCACGTGTTGCAACGTGGCTCATGGCGCTTCAAAGTTTTAACCTAGACATACGTTATGGTCAAAACAAGAAGTCACATCTGGGGACGGACTTGGCAATCTGCCAAAAGTGTACACAAGATGTACCAGCCACCCAGCCGCCGGTTGAGGTGAAACCCCCAGTAACTGAAGACCCGAATCACCACTTCTTCGATGACAATATCTGCAAAGATATGACAACATTGTACGTGGATGGATCTTCATTCCTCCGCGACAAAATCTGCAGAGCAGGTGTTGGAGGGGTTCTCCTCCATGACCAAGAGCAGATAACTTTCAGCTACAAATTAGGCTCTCAGACTTCTCAGTACGCTGAGATTGCAGGAATCCTAATAGCTCTCCAGATGGTAGTAGAACACTCCATCAAGACGCTAGTCATCTGCACTGACTCTAACTATGCTCGTTTAAGTTTCGCTTGTCACCTCGCTGTGTGGAAACAGAATGGTTTCCTAACAAGCGACAGGAAAGTGGTCAAACACAAAGAGCTTTTCATAGCGTGTGATCACTTGGTGACATCACACGACTTACAGATCTACTGGAAGAAAGTTCCAGGACATTCTAGAGTCCCAGGCGATGACAAGCACTACAATGACATTGCAGATTCCTTAGCCAAAGAAGGAGCCGACGAAGGTCCTTTATGGTCCTTCGACCCTTCCTGGTTAATCAAGACTCTGTCAATACAACCTACAGTCAGGGTTATGGCAGTCACACGTGCACAGGCCGCAGCCAGACCTGCTGACGACGCAGTCTCTGTACGACCCGCACTGACTGACCCAGACATCATCCAACTACAGAAGTCGGATCCTGCTATCAACTCCATGATACTGTACCTGACTGATCCGAACAAAAATAGTCCGTCTAAAGACGACCTGGATTCCGATCCAGACCTTAAGGTCCTCTATCAGCTGCGCAAACAGCTAAAACTAATCAAGGGCATCTTAACTTTCGCTCATGGACCAACGTCCTCACCTGTGTTCGTGGTTCCCCATGACCAAAGGGGGGTGATGTTAGTTCATGCCCATGATCTCCCGTCCGCAGGACACAAAGGAGATAAAGCCACGCTGACGGCATTAAAACAAATTGCCTATTGGCCTGGAATGAAAAAGGATGTCAAGGACTACATTGAAGGGTGCGTGGTCTGTGGCCAGTTTCAGCCAACCAGACCACTTCACAGAGCACCACTGCAAAGCAGAGGCATTGCATTCCCATGGTCTGACCTCCAGATCGACTGGGTTGGACCACTCACTAAGAGCTCTAGAGGAAATAAATATTTTCTCACGGTAACCTGTGCATTTACCAAATGGGTAGAATGCCTACCAGCTCCCAACGACACAGCACAAACCACTGCTATGTTGTTAATGAATCATATATTTTCAAGGTTTGGACTTCCCCTTCGGGTGAACTCAGACCAAGGTACACACTTCACAGGTGAAGTGATGAAAGAACTGTGGAAGACGCTAGGCGTCAAGGCCAACTTTCATGTCGGCTACCACCCACAGGCTTCAGGCCAAGTAGAAAGAGCAAACAGAACTGTGGTGAGTATTTTGAAGAAATACGTGGCTGCAAACCACAAGGACTGGGACGTGAAACTCCCTCTGGTCCTCATGGCCATAAGAGCCACTCCACACACATCAACTGGCATCTCTCCCTTCGAGATGATGACCGGTCGACAAATGACTCTCCCTCTACACCTGTTGTACCAACCAGGCGACGCCGCCATGGCGACAGCCTACACTACACAACAATACATGAAAGATTTGAATGTACACCTCAGAAACACTTTTGCTTTCGCCCAGAAAAACCTGGAAAAATCCGCTGAAGGACGCAAGGCGTACTACGACCAAAAGGCCTCTCACAATGAACTCCAAGTGGGAGACAGAGTCTGGTACTATACGTTCGCCCCAGCAACCGGGAAAGGAGGGTCCGAGACCGGAACTCTCGCCCGCAAACTAATGCCCAGGTGGACTGGACCTCATCTGATAACAGACAAAGTGTCCTCAGTCGTCTACGAAATCAAAATCAGCAAAGGCCGCAAAGAGCCAATTGCTAAATGGGTACATCGAAATCAGATCAAACCTTACAAGGCGTTCAATGACTCCACAAAAGACAAAGATCTCACAAACTCACCGACTTCATGGGATAATAAGGTCGTCCAAACACAAGTTAGTAAATAAACTAATCAGGTTTAAACTACCATATTTCCCACCCTATAAGTCGCATTGTCCAATTTGAACTTAGAAACGCTAAGCCTAAAACCCACAACAAAAAACTAACCTTAACAACCGTTTAAATCCACGAGATTTAATTTGACCTCGGTCATAAAGTTGAGACCTGTTTTCTTGTGTGTTGCACTTTGGAATCTGACGACAAGAGTGTGTCGAAGCAGTGAAA
>JBBPBX010024942.1:0-39265 GCA_038048925.1 Garcialebias charrua | reverse complement strand
GTAGTCCGTCTCATCGTTGTTGCTGATGAGACCTACCACTGTTGTGTCATCCGCAAACGATGGTGGTGGCTTTGAAACAGGTGGGGACGATGGCCTGACTCAGTGAGATGTTAAAGATGTCCGTGAAGACTGCTGCAAGTTCTCCTGCACAGTCCTTCAGCACACGACCAGGTATAGCACAACTTGTTGAGTTTTACCACAGACATCTGGACGTCGTGTTAGCCACGTTAGCATGATTAGTCTTACGACACTATGGATAGACAAAAACTTTGAACTTAAAAAGGTTGTCCTTCATGCACAGGAGTGCAGAGGATCCCACACTGCAGCTAGGAACCTGGAACAAGCCTCCACAAGTGAGACAGCATCGCAGGTGACTAATGCTAATAAATAACATTTAACACTTTTTATTTAATACAAGTAAAAGTGCTATGCATATCATGTGGCTGTTACTGAATACCGGTATATGTCACCAGCTCTTACAGCTGTTGCACAATTTTTGTAGCAAATAAACTTAAATAAGAGGGTTATGTTCTTACAAAGGAAATAAGTTTTAACATATCGAATATCGGCCAAAAATCCAATATTGTGAATCCCTAGATGGAAGATATTTCCAATTTCTCCTTTTCGATTTAGGAAGGGGGACAACAAACTGAGTTGAACTGCATCCCTAAACATGATGCAGTTCTTACTTTATGATACTGACAACTTGACATGAATCACCAACATGTAAAATTAGAAAAGAGGAAATCAACAACTGTGAACAGTGACAATGTTAACCAAAATACAACATTAACATATTTAAAGGAATAAACCTCTAGACTAGAGCAAGTGATACCACGGCAGGCAATTGTACTCCAAAACAAAACTTTGCTGGAAAATCCAAGTAATTACTCTAGTAGTATATGAGAAGATTAAATCTAAACATTTGTTTCAGTAAATTAAATGGTTACAATTACTGTTTCCTGTACAAACACTAGTTTCTGTTTTATCAAGCTCTAAAATAACCGTATGACTGTGTAAAGGTTGCTGGCTTACCGGAGGTGGCATGATGCTCTCTCAACTCGGCATGGTGCTAACAGGGGTAAAGGATGAAAACAGAAATAAAAGAGGAAAATAAAAGATGAGAAAAAACAGAGGAAGGGGCAGAGATTGAAAAATAGTTCCAGTGATTTTTAAATGGAGAATGAAAGAGAGAGGAAGGGAAGGACGGTGTCCACCATGCGTTGTTGACCAGACGTTCACAGCAGCCGGGTTGGCAACAACGGGCAGCATCAGCAACAGCAGCAAGAGAAGTTGCAGCCACATGAGAAAAGTGATGACCAAAAATAAAGGAGACAAGAGACAGAAAACAAAAGATAAAACAGACGTTAGTTTAACTAAAATGGTAACAAAAAACACAAATTAAAACATAGGTGGCAGCATGTTGAGGGTGATGGGCTTGGACAAAATGGTAGGTCCAGGTTGAACTGAAGGAATAAAACTAAAATACAATAAATCTTTACACAGTAGCTTCAAGTAAAAGGGTTGTATATAAAGTAAGATGATGTTTTTAAACTGCACAAGCGGTGCATTGATGTCCCACATGTCTGAGGGATTTGAATAGTGAATGTTTGTAGTTTTCAAATGAGTGTTTTTTGGGACTAGAATTGACCAGAATGTAATGTAAGAATGTAAGAAAACCTAACTTTATTTTTGATTTTTGTTTTTGTTTGAGCCAAAACAGAGTGACGGGTCCTAGTGAGTGGAGGGAGCAATTGTATGATGTCACGTGTGCCACAGTGTGGCAGCACTGATGGAAGCTTTGTCTCACTCATTTTTTTATTCCTCGTAGGGATGCAAAATATTATCGGCACGGTATCGGCCGATATTAGAGTTAAATTTCAATATCGGACATTCCATTAACATAACTTGTTGATATAAAAGGCGTTGTTTTAGCCTGCAGCGGAAGCACAACATGATGACATCACGTGCGCCTACCCGATCTCATGGTGGAGAGGAAAACTTAAAATGTCGGCGGTGTGGAAGTTTTATCTTTCGTTGGTGAGGATGTCAGATTTTTTGCGCCTACACTGCACACCCGCGCTACGGGTATGACAAAGACACACATTTGGAGTTTTGTGTGTCGCTGCCTTGTCATCCTGCCATTGTGGTTCAGTTCCCGGCCCCCTTCCAGCATCGGGCTTAGGCTCCGGCCTGTCATGGTGGCCGTCTCCATGATCCTTCATCTGCCTGCACAGACCCAACTCCACGGAACAGTTCGGTTCTGCAGGGAAACCTTGGATGTTCTGTCTGCCAGAGCTGGTTCTGGAGGACAGTCATTGTCCGTTGTCATGGTCATTATCATTATTGCGACTTATATCCAACTGTGCTCGATTAAGCTCAGAGGTGACCGTGCTTTTTCAGTGATTGCCCCTAAACTTTGGAATGATCTTCCGAGTGACATAAGACAAGCCTCGTCCATTGTAGTTTTTAAGTCTCTTCTTAAAACTCATCTTTTCTCTTTGGCTTTTGGCGCGATCCGAGATGTTTGATTTTGTTTTTATTGTGTAAAACTTTTATTATTTTAATGCTAGTTTTTATATCTGACCTTTTTATTTTTGTACTGTATTTTATGTTTGTGTACAGCACTTTGGTCCCACGGTTTTATAAAGTGCTTTAGAAATAAAGTTGGTATGGTATGGTATGTCAGGGTATATGCAGGAATAATGAAGTTAAATTCAATACCTTTTCAAGACTTTTTAAAGACCTTCCAAAATAAATTCAAGACCTTATCGTCACTTTGTTTTATTAAGCAACAAATCTTTGATTTACAAAACTGCTGTTGTTTTCAATTAAATCCATGAATCTCAAATTTATAACAGAACTGAGATACAGTGGAAAGAAAAAAGTTCAAAAGAAGAAACTGAACCACGACTAGGTTTAAGAAAATATAGCTTAGGTTACAACAAGACTCGTAGCTATTTTAAAGTAACTTGGTTGAACAATGGAGAATAAGAAATAAACACAGTAATCATTACATGTGCCTCAGTGCAGTTGCTTTGCATTCCAGCAACTCTTCAGTTTGCACCAGCTCACTGTTTTTCTTTACGTCTCCTTATTAAGACATTGGACTTGGTGATCAATTGGGCCATTAAAGAACCTGACTTTCTCTCTGCCTGCTCTGCATCTTTTTGCAGAGAATCACACACCTCTTGTAGAACTTTAATCTTTTTTCCAGCTCTTCTAACTCAGCTTCAGTGTTTATGCCCTACGCTCATCTTCTTTTATTTTTATTTTACAAATTGTACAATAAGCCTCGCGGTTTTTCTCGGCGACAAGCCTTAGCCATTCTTGAAAATCAGGCATCTCCAACCAGGAGTCCGAAAACTTGCATTTACCCATTGTTCTCACGGTAACTTACTCGAACACACAGGCTCAACTTGGAGATAAAGCAGCCGCGCATGTGCACAAGATAGGCCTAGCCGTACAGGCTGTTGTAACCTGACACTCTAAATTTGTGCTAAGCAGTTTCCGAATCCTACGCGGTGAGGAAAACAAATATTAGTCATACATACTTTTTGCTGTCAAATTATTTAAAGCTAGAATAACAGCAAAAAAAATAATACCTCATCAAATCGCTTTCAAGACTTTTTAATACTTTTCAAGACCCTTAATTTTCCCAAAATTGATTTATCAACTTTTAATAACTTTCAAGACCCCGCGGACACCCTGTATGTGCTCAATACACCAGAAATTACGGTACAGAGTGACAAAAGACTTAAGTCCCCAGACTATGTGGTGAAAAAACTGCACTTTTTGAAAGGTCATGCGACTGTATGACAATGAAAATAATACCAGGCAGATCAAATGAATAATAAAGTTGGCAATACAGGCACAGTACAGGTGCACCTCTTGTTCCATGTTTGTGTTTGAGTGTGAAAACCCCTCAGGCTTGGATACAAGGACTCTGCAGATTGGGTCATACAGCTGCTGCAAACTGGTCCATAGCTGTTGTAACTATTAGTTGGATGTGGAATATTGGTAATGAGTCAAAGTTGACATATGAGCTGAACGTATTAAAAAGGAGATCGATCAGAAAACCTGGGTGGCCACTAAAGGACCTCAACATGCTGAAAGCAGTCCACAGAAATGTTGACTGTTTGTGGAGAGGTGATGTCTTAATGTACTAGAGTGCTGTAACAGGAAGGGTAAGACATGGGAGGAAATGACAAAGCACTGTGCCGTTAGGGTCCCCTAAGTAACTACCAGAAGTAATCTGATGTCCTGCTCTATAGCTCCCCACATCATGATGCTAGAAGTAATGCTGGTGTGTCAGGATTGGTCCCCTCCCCTCTAGGGCTGAACAATTAATTGCATTTGCAATAAAATTGCGATATGATAAAACAAGATTTTCTAATCGCGAAGGCTGCAATTTGATTGGTCACATGACCTGGTTAAGTGACTTGTGAGTGAGTGGAGCAAACCAGAGCAGAGAGTGGGAGAAGTCAACACTGCGCTTTAACTAGGGGTGAACGATTAATCGCATTTGCGATTATCTCGTGATATGTTAAAACGCGATTCTCTAATCGCACGGGCTGCGATTTGACTGGTCACGTGACTTGGTAGTGAACCGCTCTGGCCGCGTGCAGCTCTGAATGGAGCAAGGAGGAGACTGCGCTCCAACACTGTTGCTTCAGGCTCGACAGAAGTCATAAAAGTTATAAATTCAGGTAAGTTAGCTTGTGTAAACGTGAATCTGAGCTTAGAGGCTGAAACACCGAGACCGCGAGCTGGTCACGTGACTTAGTAGTGGCCGCGCCGAGCAGCAGGAGCTCAGCTGAGCGAGCAAAACAGAGCAGGGCGGAGGAGGAGACTGTGCTCCAACATTGTTGCTTCAGGCTCGACAGAAGTCATAAAAGTTATAAATTCAGGTAAGTTAGCTCATTTAAACGTGTATCTGAGCTTAGACGCTGAGACACCGAGACTGAGCGCGAGCTGGTCATGTGACCGCCGGGTCTGTTTTGACGGTGCCCGGTTAGCAGCTAGCTCAGCAAGCTAACGTTCTGCGTGAAAAAGCGCATTAATTATCTGATTTAAAAAAAAAACAGTTGTGTCGTTAGTGATATGAATTAATACAGAACCAGTAAAAATAATCGCATTTTAAATCGCAATCGCAATTTATAGAAAAATAATCGCAATTAGATTATTTTCCAAAATCGTTCAGCCCTAGCTTTAACCAGTTGCACAATGACGTCATGCTCGACACAAGCTGATAAATCTGAAAGTTTGGTACCAAAGCACGTCCGTTGATGGCTACCGGTATATAAAAAACAAGACGCTGTGCGTGAGTTGTTTTTTTTTTTTTTCACATCTAAAAGATTTAATAGGAACAGATACTAGTCTATTTTGTTAGCCTGGCCCTCGCCTTCCTGCACAGCTCCGCTCAATTCTCATTTCCCTTCACTGCACAGTCTGGGACTTCTCTCATAGACAACGATTTCTCCGGTAGATTTTTGATCGGACCAATCAGAGAACAGAAGGGGCAGAGTTTTGGGCCCCTAACCCACGCCCCCACCTGTCCCAGCGCAGCCAGCATTTGCATGTTCTCATTCAAAGCGATGCAAAGCGATGCAGGACTGTTTTATATGTGACACAAATTTATTAATTTCCCCTTCTTAATCCCTTATCTGGAGTTTTCTTTTGTTTTTTTGGCCAAAAGTCCAGTGATTGCTCCCTCCTCCCTCCTCCTCCTCTCCCTCCGCTATGAGGAAATGCCTCAGGTTGTCACGAGAGAAATAAAGTCAGCTTTTACATTGCTGCCCGAGTCCCATCAGATTTCCTGGTCTTCTGGTGAGTTGGACCAGCGATCCATGGTTTTATTTTATTTTATTAGGACGTTTTATTAACATATAAACACAGAATATGCAGCGCGGCAGCCGGCAGCGAGAGACAATTCAGCAGGAGGCGGAACTGAAGTCAAGTTCAGCAGACCACGAGGGAGCAGCCATCAGCAGAGGCCACGCCTCCAGCAAGAATCGTTTCCCTATAACAGAAAGTCCAGACCCTAGTAAGAAGCGAAGTGAAGGACAAGGGTCTGGTTTTAACCAGGCTACTATTTTGTGTTCACTGAGTTTGAATTCCCAGAAAATAACGAGTTGGTTAAAGCAGATTCTCTTTGTTTTTTGCACTTTATTTTTTATGATGTTACTGGCTGGAAAGCAGTAAGTTAATTTTTTTTTATATCTAATTTTTTATATTTATTTATTAACTGTCATGTGAAGTTCAGACTGTAGTTAGGAAGTTAACATGTTTACTATTATGTTTATGAAACAAGAAAAAATAGAAATGGTGAAAAGAAAAGGCATAGATTTGTTTGCTTTATTGTAATCTCTGCTTTAAATAAATCTGACATTGTTCATTATAAAACAGATTTATTTATTGCTTCTGTTTGTTGAAAAATACTTGAGATGATATTTTTTTTTAAATCGCGTTTTAAATCGCAATTGCAATTTATAGAAAAAAAATTGCAATTAGATTATTTACCAAAATCGTTCAGCCCTACTCCCCTCAGTGTTGCACACACTCTGATCACCACTGGTAAAACAGAACTCAAATTCACCAAACAACTCTACTGTTCATCTGATAATGGCACTACTCCAAAGGCTCAATGATTACTGCTATATAATTTACAGCAACCTTCACACAGAAGTGTGGCTAAAGCCAATTGTTGAGACAATGTTGTATGACACAGGAAGTTTTGAAGAGTCCAATTTCTGTTTCTGGATGAGACAACCCACGTGTCAGGTCCAGATGTCCTGTCATGATTGGTGTACAATACAGTACAGTATAAGGATCCTTCCTTGGTGTGGGTGCCCTAATATACTCAGTATTCCCATCATTGGGTGACTGTGGCATCTGGACAACCCAAGTGTCAGGCAGCTTCACAACACAACCACTTGGCCTCGTAAAAACTCACAATGTGACTTGTATCAACTTTTGGTTTTTTGCACCTGACAGAGGGGACCATCTGAGATGGTCCCCTCTGTCAGGTACCTCGAGGCACATCTGGCTTATACCCTCACCTGGCACACCAACACCACAGCTGTTATCAAGAAAGCCCACCAGTGTCACTCCTGGCAAGGGGAAGAAGCAATTTTATCCATGACCAGGCTCAATGGTGGAGTCAAGGGGTGACCAATGGTGGCCTTGGCCACCATAGATTAATCTTTGGCCACCCCAACCATCTGAGGAAACTACTTTAAAACTATATAAAAAATAAAAAGCATATTTTCCTCAAATGATTGGGTGGACTTTGGTGACCATCTAGGATTATGACATGGCAACCTAATTTTAGATAGGGACCGTTTGTTTACCTAGATGCAGCCACACAACAAAATGGAAGTCAACATGTTGCTTATATTTCAAGTTATCCAGCACCCAAAGTTTACATGTATACATGTACGATGGAAGCCATTTTGGATTTTGATGTGGCAACCCAGATTTCAAAAGGAATCTTTCTTACACCTAGATGCAACCACACACCAAAATGTGTGTGGCTGCTAGGAATGTGCGATATGGCATAAAATTCATATCACGATATGTATTGTGAAGGGTGGCAATAACGATATATATTGCGATATGTTTTTTGGCATAAAACTTGCAATAGGGATGAAAAAAAGCATAGGGTGTCCTTTTGCCAAATTTTATTTTGAAAACTGCTATACCACAAAATAATCTCTATTAAGAAAATTTCACTACAGCACTAGGTCCAGAGAGTTTTTAAATAATTAACAACTCAAGCATTAGGCTTCTTTCTTGTAGTGCAAAACGGTGCAAAATATATATTGTGTAGTTTTAGCCATAAGTTTTAAACTAAAGAATATGTTGTGTTAACTCTCAACAGTTTCTAATATTGTCACTTAAGAAATTAACAGTAACAGAGCAGCATTTTTACACTGAAAACACTTCACCCTCCAACCCTCTAGTGGGTGTCTCATTCAGCTTTAAGGAGAGCTGACAAGGCAACCAGTTTCCTCTGTGGCTTTGACCAGAGGGTCTTGCAGTAAAATCACACAACACAGCATTCTGTTCATAGATCAGAGGGCATGTTTCTCTAAAGCTGACCAACGCTTACTTTAACTTTCGACAAAAAAAAAATTCTACAGAACGCAGCGTTTTGCGCATGCGTCCGAATGCGGCTACACTACGGCAAGCCGGACGTAGTTAGCTTATAGCTTCGCTACTTAGCACTCGAAGAAAAGACTTTAACACCACTTACGCACAGTTTTCAACACAAAAAAAGTAACGATTAACTCTGAAAACTCTGAATGTACACTTCAACACCACTTATGCATAGTTTTAAACTAAAAAAAGTAAAGATTAAATCGGACAACTCTGATTTTGCGGTTAGAAGACAGATCTCTATCGTAGGATAAATTTCTATTGTTTCTACCGTGTACCGTTTATATCGCGCATCCCTAGTGGTTGCATCTAGGTGATGCAAATGTGACAAAATTTCACAATACCTTTAAGAGTGCTGATTTCAAGTTTTTCATATTTGATTTTATTATGAATATGCCTGTCACAATAACAAATTTTGCCGGGTGATTATTCTCTCGGAAATTGTTGTGATAAACAATAATATTGCTTGAAATTTAACAATAATTAATTGTCAATTTTTAGAAGAAATGTTGATTTGTTTGGAGTGTAGTACATTTTTTGACCACCCGATGGCAGTATAAGACTGTTTGAACCCAAGGCTGGATAGTTGAGCAGGGTGTCTCTTTAAGAAAATTGGGAGGGAGGGCCCTTGATGTGATATGGGCTGATATGGTGACATGGCAGACGCTCGGTGTTGTTTGAGCTCTTAAGCATTTTCACACAAAGCTTTTAATAAAAAATCAGCAAACAAGTTCTCAGCTTCTTGTTACAGAGAAAAACAACTTTTTACATGAAGACACGGGTTTCAACCGTGAATTTTGGAGCTCGACAAGACTGAGCTTTATTCCCGAGGTTGGCTTGTTAGCTTAGCTCGTAGCTTAGCTTCTCAGCTTAGCGGTTTTTAAACAATCCAAATTTGCGATTTTGGACAGTTAAAATTAATTTTAAAGAGCAAATGGAATGGGAGGGGTCAGTGAAGAACACCAGAGTTTAGTCTTTTTGTCATCCAGTGTTACAGTGGGTACTAGACTTCAAACAGACCACAGTCCGTGAGGATCCACAACTTTTTATCCTCCACCATAACCCTCAGTGTGTTGAGCCCTCTCCAGTTTACTCTGCTCACGTATGATTGTGCAGAGCTACCCATCCAGGCTGTCATATTGTAAAGTTTGCAGATGATACAGCTGTGGTGGAATTCATCACGAGTAATGATGAGTCCAGCTACTGGCAGGAGGTGGAACACCTGGAGAGTTGGTGCAAAGACAACAACCTTCACATAAATGTGAAGAAGACAAAGAAGATGATTACGAACTTCAGAAGGAACAAACACACCCACACCCCACTGAACATAAGATGATCTGCAGTGGAAGTGGTCTCCAGCTACAAGTACTTGGGTGTACACTTGAATGATAACCTCAGCTGGACCAACAACACCACCAGCCTGATCAAGAAAGGTCATCAGAGACTCTACTTCCTCAGACGGCTGAGACGAGCTGGTCTGAGAAGCTCAGTCCTCACCTCCTTCTACAGGTGTGCAGTGGAGAGCATCCTGTGCTCCAGCATCAACGTGTGGCATGGAGGTTGCACAGCTGCAGAAAGAAAAGCTTTACAGAGAGTGGTGAAGGCTGCACAGAAGATGTTGGAGTCAGTCTCCCCACCATCACAGACATCTACACCTCCAGATGAAGGAAGAGAGCCACCTGCATCATGAAAACCCCCACTTACCCAACACACACACTCTTTGCCCCACTCTCCTCAGGAAGGAGGTTGAGGAGCATTAAGTGTAGAACCACTAGACTGAGGAACAGCTTCTACCCTGAGGCTGTTACTCATGAATAAATAACCAGAATAATCACTGTGAAATATCACATCATGGTACTGCCGGTACCTATCTGCTGCTTCCGGGGTCCCACAGGCAAAAAAGGCCCAATAGGACTCCTTCTTCAGCTTGACAGCATCCCTCACCGCTGGCATCCACCACCGGTTTCGAGGACCGCCACCACGACAGGCACCAACAACCCCGCGGCCACAACTCCAATAAGCTACCTCGACAATAGAGGCGCGGAACACGGCCCACTTGGGCCCAATGTCCCCCGCCTCCCTCGGAACATGTTCAAAGCTCTCCCGGAGGTGGGAGTTAAAGCTCTGTCTTACGGGAGACTCTGCCAGACGTTCCCAGCAGACCCTCACAATACGTTTGGGTCTGCCAGGTCTGACCGGCATCCTCCCCCACCATCGGAGCCAACTCACCACCAGGTAGTGGTCAGTTGACAGCTCCGCCCCTCTCTTCACCCGAGTGTCCAGGACATGCGGCCGCAGATCAGATGAGACGACAACAAAGTCGATCATCGAACTGCGACCTAGGTGTCCTGGTGCCAAGAGCACATATGGACACCCTTATGCCTGAACATGGTGTTCGTTATGGACAATCCATGACGAGCACAGAAGTCCAACAACAGAACACCGCTCGGGTTCAGATCAGGGGGGCCGTTCCTCCCAACCACACCCCTCCAGGTCTCACTGTCATTGCCCACGTGAGCGTTGAAGTCCCCCAGCAGAACAAGGGAGTCCCCAGGAGGCGCACCCTCCAATACCCCCTCCAAGGACTCCAAAAAGGGTGGGTAATCTGCGCTGCCGTTTGGCGCATAGGCACAAACAACAGTCAGAGCCCGTCCCCCCACACGTAGGCGAAGGGAGGCTACCCTCTCGTTCACCGGGGTGAACCCCAACGTACAGGCACCAAGATGGGGGGCAACAAGTATGCCCACTCCTGCTCGGCGCCTCTCACCAGGGGCAACTCCAGAGTGGAAGAGTGTCCAACCCCTCTCAAGGAAACTGGTTCCAGAGCCAGAGCCATGCGTTGAGGTGAGTCCGACTATTTCTAGCCGGAACCTCTCAACCTCACACACTAGCTCAGGCTCCTTCCCCACCAGAGAGGTGACATTCCATGTCCCAATGGCCAGCTTCTGTAGCCGAGGATCAGACCGCCAGCCTTCTCCAGGTCGGGAAGGAGGTCCTTCCCCAAGTGGAGGAGTTTAAGTATCTCGGGGTCTTGTTCACGAATGAGGGAAAACTGGAGCGTGAGATTGATAGGCGGATAGGTGCAGCGTCCGCAGTGAAGCGGGCGCTGTACCGGTCTGTCGTGGTGAAGAGAGAGCTGAGTCAAAAGGCAAAGCTCTCAATTTACCGATCGATCTATGTTCCTACCCTCATCTATGGTCATGAGCTCTGGGTTATGACCGAAAGAACGAGATCTCGGATACAAGCGGCTGAAATGAGTTTTCTCCGCAGGGTGTCTGGACTCTGCCTTACGCTAAAATTACACTACTTGCGGTCCGCTCCGCTCCGCAGGTCGCAGCTGAGCGTCTCAAACTCCAATTTCCACTTCCTCCGCTCAGCTCAGGTCCGCCTGGGGGATTTGCGGGATCGCGCGATAAATCAAGTGATAAATAAGTAAGTCAGAACAAAACAATTCATTCGGTGGAAGAAGGAGAACAACAGTAGAGACTGCTGCCTTGATCTTCTCTCGTAAATGAGCGACAGGACATGGTTTGAGCAACAGGAAGTGATGTATTACATTTCAGAATAAAATACTTTATTTATTTATTTATTTCTTGTATTGCGTTTGTAGGCGTAGTCATAAATGATAGTTTGACAGCATTTTTGTACAAATAAATCCGTATAGAGCTAGGATTAGTCCGCCCGTGGTGATTTTATTTTGTAAATACGGAAGTTGTGCTCGTTCCTTTTCCTGTTGGTGCCTCCGCACAGCTCCGGCGTCCGGCAGAAATAGAAAAATTTCTAATTTTGACGGACTGCCGTCCGCTCTCCGCAGCTCGCTGCCGCCGTGCGGAGCCAGTGTAAATTCTGTCATTGATTATAATGGGTGCGTATTTGCTGCGGAGGTCGGACCGGAGCGGGGCGGAGCCGTACACGCGTGTGGTGTAATTTTGGCGTTAGAGATAGGGTGAGAAGCTCAGTCATCCGGGAGGGACTCGGAGTAGAGCCGCTGCTTCTCCACATCGAGAGGAGCCAGTTGAGGTGGCTCGGGCATCTGGTTAGGATGCCTCCTGGACGCCTCCCTGGTGAGGTGTTCCGGGCATGTCCCACCGGGAGGAGACCCAGAGGAAGACCCAGGACACGCTGGAGGGACTATGTTTCTCGGCTGGCCTGGGAACGCCTTGGGATTCCCCCAGAGGAGCTGCTCCAAGTGGCTGGGGAGAGGGAAGTCTGGGCCTCCCTACTTAGGCTGCTACCCCCGCGACCCGACCCCGGATAAGCGGAAGAAAATGGATGGATGGATGGTAAATGGAGCTTACTTATACAGTATAGCGCTTTCCAGCCCCCTATGAGGGGCCCCAAAGCGCTTCACAGTACCAACCATCCACCCATTCATACACACATTCATACACCGGTAGCGGCAGGCTGCCATGCAAGGCGCCAGCCAGTCCTACCAGGAGCAACTCGGGGTTAAGTGTCTTGCCCAGGGACACAACGAGGTATGCAGTGACCAGGGATCAAACCCGGGACCTTCCGGTCCTGAGCCGGCTGCCCTGCCTCTACACCATCTCGGCCCCACGTTGCTGCTGATCTGTTTCATGTTGATGCTGATCTGTTTCATGTTGCTGTGTTCATTTGTGCTCATCTGCTCACAAAGACTCATGTTCGTGTTGCTGTTCCAAGTAATGTTTTTATGCTACTAGTGTTTAGTATATTTTTAGTTGACGTTTTTCTTACTTCATATCTTAAATGTTATTACCGTTTTTCTTTTACATTTTATTGTTGGATGTAACTGGGACCCTGTGTACATACGGTAATCTCGTTCCATCACATGTACCACATGAGATGCGAATGACAATAAAGAATCTCTAACTCTGACAAAGAAACAATAAAGCCGGTAAATGAAAATGAGTTCAATAATTTTCATTTATAATGCGATTAGTTGATTTATTGTTTATCCCAACAGGCCTAATTATGTAGAAGCTGATGAGTAAACCAGTGGTGTTGCATGAATTAGGCAAAATTAGCTTGATTTTTTTTTGTATGCAAAGGTTTTTTAAATGGTAGACCTAATAAACAGAAAACAATTCACTCATTCAACCTTTATTTAGACAGGTTATAGAAAACAATAAAACAGAACAACGGAAAGTTCCATTCCCAAAGCACATATACTGTAGGTATTCACAAGAAAAAGAAAATATTTCAGATAAAACAAACTCATATTTGATCAAACACTGCAGGAAATTGGCCAAATATCTTGTTATATTGTTCAGTGATCATTTCCAAAAAAGCATTTAGTTTTTTTTTACATCATAAAAACAAAACATGGAAATTTTCACCTTTAAAATGATCCCATTTTAGTAAAAGTGTGTAAAAACATGCCCGCTTTTTTTCCACTCCAATTCCTAACAAGGTAGCCCATGGTAGTTGCTACTCTAATGAATATTTACTCATTTAGCGTTCAGTTACTACAGATGTGTCAACAAAACAGCAGATCTTAGATAAGCAACGAAGCAGGATGTTGGTTAACACGGTTGCAGAACTACGTGTAATGCTCTTCAGAATTAAAATATCATCAACAGAAAACGACAGGAGGTATTGCTGTAATACAAGATGGAGAGGAAAGAATAACTCATCTTACTGAGTTTGATTAGGGCCAAGTTAAAAAATGAGAAACACGTGCAGTCCCAACGAGTTTATCTGTTCTGCTCTCAAGGTTGAACCACAATGCACGTGTCATTTGAAACTGGTGCTGTCACCCTGACAGCAAAATTGTTTAAATCAATCAGCAAAACGTATTTCATCTCTCTACCTAACAGTATCACTGTCACAACAAAACAAACAGTATGCGAGGCGTTTTGTAACAGCCTTTGTGTGTCATTGACTTGGATAACGATAAGCAATTCGCCCATGTCCCCCGTCACTGATGGATATGAATAGTGAATGTTTGTAGTTTTACAGATGTATGTTTTTCTTTGGAATTGAAAAGGGGATGCAAGTCAACAATAATCTTTTTGGTGCTAGATATTCCAGTGGGTAGGAGTTGCATTGTGTAGAACAGGGGTCGGGAACCTATGGCTCGCGAGCCATATATGGCTCTTTTGATGGCTGCATATGGCTCGCAGACAAATCTTTAATAATAAAAAAAAAAGCCGATAAAAATATAAAACATGGCCGCGAGTGGCTGGAGCCAATCACAGCTGTCCGCGGGTGACTGGCGCCGACCGGAGCCAATCGGATGATGCGTCACGGACACGGGAGGAGACGTGATCAGGAAGTAAACATCCCTCCTAGCAGCTAGCTTAGCTAGTTGTGGAAACCCGTGTGACGAAGATGGCAGCTAAACGAGACGAGGATTATCGTACTTTTCAGCTGGAATGGACAGAGCAATTTGCTTTTGTGGAGAGAGCAGGTTCTGCAGTGTGTTCCGATATGCAATGATAAAATTGCCTCGATGAAACGCTCAAATATAAAGCGGCACTTCGACACGCCATCAAAGTCAAAGTCAAAGTCAACTTTATTGTCAGAACTGCAATATGTACAGGACATACACAGGACCGAAATTGCATTTCTCTCAGTCCCTCGGTGCAACAGTAACCATCTAAACACTAAACACTAAAACATTTAATACACATAAGCATAAAATAGTAAAAAAGTGTAACACTGTCCTGAGTTTTTTCATAATAGTATAAAAGTATGAAAATTAACACCAACACTGAAACACCAAACACCCCTAAAACACCAAACACCCAATGAACATAAGCATAAAATGAAATAATAAAAGTGTAATACTGTCCTGAGTTTTTGCATAGTAGTATAAAAAGTATAAAAAGTATATCTATAAAATAAACTGAAGGTTCTAGCATTGACATTTGCAAAGAGTGGCACAGCAGCATATAAGTTAATGTACACAGTATATGTATGAGGTAGTTGATGTTGGTATAGAGGCAAAGTGGCATATGCAGTGAGGCACATAAGGCACATTTGGCATCCTTAGATAAGGCTAGTCAGAGAATGCTGTATATGTATCTGCAGTAGTGTAGATAAAAGTAGTGTAAATGTAAACAGTAGTAATAAATGTAAAGCAGTAGTAATAAATGTAAACAGTATTAATAAATGTAAACAGTGAATGTAAACAGTAGTATGACTATAGGCAGTAATGTAATACAAACATTAGTGCAAATATGAGAAGTAGTGCAAACTGAATGAGCACATGACCGAGAGTTTAGTGAATAACCCGTTTGATGACACAGAGTCCAGTGTTAAAAACTTTGTGTTGAGTGGTAATGTGTGAGAAAGTTTTTTGTGTTAAGGCAGTTCAAATGGGAGGGAAGGCATGCTGCCTTTGCATCAAAATATCCTGTGGGGGACAGCAGGAAAAAAGCCTGTGAAGAGCTACTGGGCAGAGTGCAAGCAGGTCAGCAACACCTCCTGGACTCAACAAGGTGACTGGAATTGAGCTAGTTTTGCTGGTGCTTTCGCCATTGTGAGAAACGGTAAGCCATTCACAGATGGTGAGTACGCCAAAACATTCATGCTTGATGTTGCCAATGAACTTTTTGATGACTTTTTTCGGATAAAGACAAGATAATTAAACGAATAAAAGACATGCCATGACACACTACGTGAGGAAAGTCTTGCTGTTTTGCCTCTGAAAGGGACAACAAGAGGGGATGATTTATTAAAAACTTTCACTGAGTTCACTAAAGAAAAAAATCTACAGATGGACAAACTTATTTCAGTGTGTACTGATGGTGCTCCGTGCATGGTGGGGAAAAACAGAGGATTTGTAGCACTGCTTCGTGAACAGGAAAAGAGACCCATTTTAAGTTTTCACTGCATCCTACATCAGGAGGCGCTTTGTGCTCAGATCTGTGGCGAGCAGCTTGGTGAGGTGATGTCGCTGGTCATTCAGGTGGTCAGCTTAACCTCAATACATATCAACCAGACTACAAGGCCATCAGCAAAACCATGCAGCACCAGAAGTCACATTAATGGTAAGAAATACTTTATTTATCATTGTTAACAACAGCATAACAATGTTATTAAAAAGCATTCAGATACTTATTGTACTTTAAAAGGGTTGGGCTTCATAAAATGTACACATTTACTTGTTTTTAGTTTTAAAAATATTGTACAGCTCTCACGGAATTACATTTTAAAATATGCAGCGTTTATGGCTTTCTCAGCCAAAAAGGTTCCCTACCCCTGGTGTAGAAGAACAGTTTTTTTTTTTTGTCCGAGTCAATGCAGATTGACGGATTCTGGTGAGTGAAGGGAGCAATTTTATCCAAGACCAGGTGCAGTGGTGCAGCCAAGGAGTGGCCAATGGTAGCCTTGGTCACCACAGTCTAGACCTTAGACCAGGGGTGTCAAACGTACGGCCCACGGGCCGGAACCGGACCGCCAGGGGGTTTAGTCAGCCCGAGGATAAATTTGAATTACAGTACCGGTATATAAAAAAAGAATAAACGTTATTTTCTTTAAAATCTGCAGTTCCTATATTGTCTGCTAGAGGCGCTGTGTATGGGAGACGCAGATAGCAAGCGGAGACCCTGCTCATTTCACCTAGATGTGTGCGCAGCAAGCGTTCATCCTGATGTGAAACAGTACAAAGACAAGATTTCAGGGTTGCTGAGGGAGTTTGAGAAACAATTTCAGGTCTTTAGCGAACTCGAGACAGAATTTGCAGTTTTTCATAAAACAAAGCTACGCTCAAAGCTCAATTTATGTGTTCAGAATTGCTTCCTAGATGTGGAAAATGGATTTTAAATTCATTCATTTCTACATTTTGATGAGTTTGATGTATTTTTAACATGCAGGAAATTTCTAAGTTCCACAAAACTGTTTGTTGACTAAATGTTTTAAAAAGTTGTGCAATCACTGATCTTTTTTTTTATGTGTAATGCACTTAAATAATTGATAAACTGAGTAAAAGTGTAAAAGAACAATTAATTTAATGTAAATATTTTTATAATTTATTTCTTCTTTGCACTAATACAAAGAAAAAAAGTGGACTTACTGTTTGTTCTATGTAATTTTGGAATGAGTTTTCTGGTCTGGCCCCCTTGAGATCAGATTAAGTTGTATGCGGCCTCCAGATCAAAATGAGTTTGACACCCCTGCCCTAGACTAATCTGTGGAACACCCAGGCACCCTGCTTACAGAACTGCCCCCGCTCCCACCTTTTGACCTGGAAACTCCATTTTCAAAAGGAACCTTTCTACACCTAGACAAAGCCAAACATCAAAATCATTTTTTGGGCAACAATTTGGTGTGGTAGTAACTGAGAGTGATCCCCAACTTGTACCTTGAGAGCTAGTTGACCTTGCAAGATATGTGTCCAAATTGTTCTCCTAATTATTGGAAGCAACTTTATCAGTTTGTGAGCAAAATATCTCATGAACTGCTGAATGGACTTCAATTAAACTTTCAGAAAGCTCATATTAGGTCAACACCTAAAACTTGTAGATTTTTTATCTCAATCCAGTTCAAGAGAGCTGCTGCAGCCAATTGAAACTAAACACATAAATGGCTATAAATTGGTCCAATTTTCACATATTGAACTAAAAATTGGCATGATAGGAAGAGTATCAACCTCAAAATATACTCTTAGTGCAACACATGAAATTACATCAATGGGTAAAAGATGAGCAGTCAATTCTTATTGTCTGTTAGCAAAATATCTCAGAAAACACTGGATGAAATCAATGCACTGTCAGCTTGTCATTCACAACACATACACCAAGGGTTAAGCCTTTATTAGAGGACAAAAATCACTTTACCACCAATTCAGCCTATAATTTAAAGCCTAAATTACAAGTAATCTGCACTGCAACATAATAATAGATAAAATAAATTAAATGTCTGAATTCATGTCAGTCTTCTACCAACCTCACCCCACTTCCTCCAAAACCTCAATCCCTCAGCAGGAAATACAGCTGAAAACAGTCTGTGCTCCCAGCCCCTGAGGAGCTGAAGAGTGCTTACGCAGGATAAAACACTCTGACATGTTGCGTAATGTTTGAATATCACTGGCAGTAAATTTATGACCCAGTTCAGTTGAAGCAGCAAGGAATACAAGGGTAACAACAACAACAAAAAACAAAAAAACAGCAGATTTTAGTTCTTTATTTAAAGGGAATGCTGAAATCTAAACATAGATTATGAGGGTAAAATCTAAAAATAGAGTATTATGGAAAATAAATAGAGAAAAAACATCCTGCATCTCCATTTGTGTGTTAGATATTGTGAACAGTTACAGGAATCTCAAAAGAAACAGGGACTCAGAGACACCCCATCTTTGTGAGGTGATGATGCTGCTGCTACAAGGCTGACTCATCGGCTGATGGTTCACAAACACTGATGTCGTAGAAAACCCATTGTTGTCAAGTACAAATAGCATTGTTTGAAACATGTAAAATGCCAGTCTATAGCAACGTATCTGTCAGAAAGATAAATATAGAAAACGATTATGAATAAAACAATTAAAGTGGTGTACAGTATTAAAATGCTATTTTAGAAGAATCAAAAGCACCAATAGTGGTTCTTGTTAAAAATTGCCCAACTGGTTAATTTCAGAGCATTCCAAAGTCTGAGAAATCGTTTGAAAAATATTAATATTGCCTGCCACCTTTATTACTCATAAGATGACTAAGATCATCTTATGTTGAGAAATGAGAGCCTAAACCTTTTGGTTAACCCTTAATCATCATGCACAACCTCATGCAATATTGTGAGATGAGAATACAAGTTAGGACTGACTCTTATGTACTACCACGTGAAATGTTTTCTGGATATCTGTAAAACTGTGTAGGTTACAGCTGTATTTACATTGACTATAATCAGTTGTGGTGACCATCTTGAATGGGATCAACATCAAACAATTAGTTGTAGATGCACTTCTTGTACATCATGGGAGTTTAACTCTTTAACGTTTGGCAAATTTGTAGAAGGTGTATCACTATGTTCCTTAAAGCATTCCTTGAGGGTTGCTGGGGTCGCTTTTAAAGACTACCTGTGTGCTATATACTGTATGAATGTATGTATTGGCATCTTCAGGTCTTGATCATTGGTGTACCTGGGTAGTTCACAGGTGAATGTAAAAGTGGCTGGGATGAGAGTCAGTAGCCCTGTTTCCATCCATTTTCATTTCGAATTTTGAGCTACCTCGCAAATATGTAAATACAAATTAATGCAGAGCAGAAGTGTTTCCATATACTGGCTTGAAGCGCTTTTTCCAAGCCGCGCACAGCGTCATTACGTCAGACGTCAGCGTCATTACGTCAGACGTCAGCACTGCGCATGTCTACAGTAGACCAGAGAGTAAACAGGAAGTAGCAGTTGAAAACAGAACCCGGTCACACATCTCGTCAAAATGGGGAGAATATTTCAGGTACGTGCTGCTGTTGGGCGAGTTGTATTTATTCTGTCATGCCAACTAGTTTTAGCGAGTTACATGTTGTCCGGAGCGGAAACAGCTGATCAGTCACGTGACGTGAATGTGCGCTACGGCAGCACGAGTCGGCAAATGTGTTTCCATCTGTCGTTTTGCGCAGCTGCTCGGTTTCGCAGCTCCCAAAAACCACCTCAAGCGAGCGTATAAACTTTTTGGCGAATTTCAGGAAGTAACTTCGTATTTTGCCGTTTCCATTAAGCTTTTCTGCTGCGATACTTCAAAATGCGCACCTAGAAACCTTGATGGAAACACGGCTAGTTTGTACAAGTCTGAGAACGTTGTTCTCAAACAGAAAAAGGTGAAATGCTCCCTCTGGGTTAGGGGGTGAGACTGCCTCAGGTGGAGAAGTTCACATACAGTATTTGGGAATCAATGCTAAAATGGAGTGGGACATGGACTGACACATCGGACATTCGTCAACAGTATTACAGTATTATTCTTTTAAATGTGTAATTCAACCTTTATTTATAAAGGTTAGTCTCATTGAGCCTCGAGAACTCATTTACAAGAGACCTGTTTTAAACAAAGAACACAGATGAGCTACAGATGAGCAATGAGGGGGTTGCCCTAAGCCAAGGGTGCTCATTAGGTAGATCACGATCTACTGGTAGATCTCTGAGGTAGTACTGGTAGATCGCAGCATGACATAAGAAAAACAATTGTCTGTTCAGTGCCCTGAGATTACTTCTTTTGTGAATTGACGCTATATAAATAAACTGAATTTAATCATAGAACATCTTTACTCAGGAAACAACAGTTTAGGTCAAAATACTATAATTTTAAAGCCACAGTACTATAGTTCATAATTTCTTATCTGGCAACCCGACTGACATGAAAACTACAGCATTTTTCATGTAAACCAGCTTATTTTTTATTTATTACCCCCAATAAACATTGAAAAATCACTAGTGTTTCCACAGATTGTTTTCGTGTAAACGGGGCCTTATAGTAGGTAGATCACTTTGACTTGATCATTTCAAAAGTAGCTCGCATGCTGAAAAAGTCTGAACACCCCTGCCCTAAGCTATTGTAGTGAAGAAGGAGCCAAGTCAAAATGCAAAACTTTCAATGTACCGATACTGCAGTGTTTCCCCTAGGTTACTTGCAGGACGCTCATCTCTTGAGGATTTTTCTTGACTGGGGGAATGGTGGTGGTGGGGGGAGGTGTTAGAGAGACGCATGCTACTTTTGTGCGCAATACAGATGTGCTAGCTAAAAAGTTAGAAAAAAAATCTGCTAGCTTAGCACTAGTTAGTGCCTGATGAAATAATGTGTGTGTGTGTGTGTGTGTGGGAGGGGGGGTTGTAGGTGGATCTGTTGACAGGGTGGGGCGCCCTCCTTCAGTCCATGCTCCAACCGTCACCTATGACTATGAGCTTCACAACAGAAATTACAAAATACTGTACTGGACAAAAGCATACAGGTTCCCTCTGTATGGTGGCCAAGCTCCTATTCAGGGGGAGCTCAGAATAGAGCAGCTGCTCCTCCTCACTGAAGGGACTAAGCTGAGGCAGTTTGGACATCTGATTAGGATGCCACCTGGACGTCTCTCTCCGTAGCTATCTCAGACCAGTAAGAGACGCTGGGCCAAACAGCTGGAAGAAAGTTATATTTATATATCCTCTCTGGCCTAAAAACGCCTTGGGATCCCCCTAGAGGAGCTAGTGTCTCTGGGGATAGGGATGTCTGCATTTCTCTCATGGATTTGTTGCTTCCACAATCCGACCATGGATACCGTAAAAACAGGTGTATAATACGCTGTATTTTTGCTCATTTGAATGTCCTGCGTATTAAACACCGAAGAGCATTATTTATGGATTTTTTCCCATATTTTTAGACCCATTTTTCGCTCTGATTCTTCGTTTTTCATTTTTGGCAAAAATGGTGCAGTACCAGTTTTGGCCGCTATACGGGCGCTGTGGGCAGCAGCCAGCAAAGGACTCAGAGAGCGAAGAGGAAGGCCACTTCCAGACGTTTCTGGCTCATGGGTCCGAAAACAGCCTCCTCTGGTCGGACTGACTCTGTCGCTGCCCGCCCCTTGCTCTGGGTGTAGCTGCTATTAGCTGTGAGGTTCGCTGTTTTTGTTTGCAAGATACCACTCATAAACCACACCGCAGATTTTTAAATCCAGCTGATTTCACATTTGGTTCAGCTCAGGAGCCCGTCTGCTATAGTCAGGTAAGAAATATATTTTTTAAGCGTTTATTTAGCTAAATTTAAAGAAACAAAGCGTCCGGTCCGAGCCGCCTGCCTAAAATTCGGCGAAGTTTTTTTTTTAATCCAGCTGATTTGAACATTTCGTTAAGCTCAGGAGCACGTCTTCTATAAAGTCAGGTAAGAAATATATTTTTTAAGCGTTTATTTAGCTAAATTTAAAGAAACAAAGCGTCCGGTCCGAACCGCCTGCCTAAAATTCGGCGAAATTTTTTTTAAAAATCCAGCTGATTTGAACATTTTGTTAAGCTCAGGAGCACGTCTGCTATAAAGTCAGCTAAGAAATATATTTTTCTCGCAAAGAAATAATTGTTTTTACCGTGTTTCCTTGTGAAGTTCTTTGTACTCGCTCGCTTATGCCGCCGCCATTTTAAGCAGGGCAAATGAGGCGCTGACGCGTCGCGTGGCGATGACGCGTATTAAACACCGAAACGTATTGTGTACATTTTTTTCTTGGTTATTGTTAATAATTGGACAAAGCGTATTAAACACCGGTGCATATTTTACAACGGCGAATACGGTAAGTGGCAGAAGACAAATGAATGGATGGACCTAGAAAATGAAGTTACAAATATGCTACATCAAGGAGGAACCAGGACAACAGTTCTGGGGTGTTATACATCATCATCCCCATCACTTAAGTGTAGGTATCAAACCTACTGTATATTTGAAGCCAAGTGAATGCTGACCTGAGACTGAAAATCATGACCAAATTAAACACTAATGACTTGTATCCCTTGCCAAAGCCAAGTGATAACACACCTTATAAATGTCTGTAGTGCTGTGAATAATCTAAGAGCTGACCAAAGCATTTTCTGAAGCACCACACTGAACACGGAGCAGAGAAAACAAACGTGAGAGCTGTCTGAGGAGCGCATGAAGAATATTAGCGATATCCATAGTAAAGGTAAAAACTACAAGATAATCTCCAAGCAGCTTTGTGTTCCTCTGACCACATCTGACAAGATAATTAAAAAAACTGAATTTTCATGGGACTGCAGCCAAGCTCTGAAAACATGGGCGCAAGAGGAAATGCAACCCCGGTTTGTTCAGATTAATACTGCGCTGTGTTTCCCTTACCATTAGCTGTTTAGGAGCTCCATTAGGAGCGGAGATCATAGCAGCTAAGCTCAGACCTAGCATTTGTACCGTGACCTTCACAACAACAACCCCCACATCTCTCTGGTACTGGCAATACTAACATGCCGCTCCGTTAACACAGAGCCAAGAACAACATCCAAACTGAATTCCAAGAGGGTCATCCATTGATCCATGGATCTTGGTTGTTTCTTTATTCTGATATCCTGATGCTCTGTCTGTGTTTGTCTGGAAATATTTGACAATGAATGACACTGAGGTGACATGTCCATCACTGATATGGAGTTTTTTTAATCTAATCTTAAAACCTTTTTATTCAGGCAGGCTTTGAATACGTAGTAGTTCTTTGTCAATCTTGCTATGTTTTAATCGTTTTTAATTTTTAACTGGCTGTTTTTAATTTTTAATTGTTTGTTTTTTACTTCTGTATTGTTCAGCACTTTGTGCACCCTCTGGCTGCGGAAAAGGGTTCTATAAATAAAGTTTGATTGATTGATTGATTGATTGATGTCTTGGACTGCAGAAACTTTCAAACTAGGGTTGCAAGAAAAGAAGAATTATTTTCTAGCAACCCTGGGACAATTCTTGGTTCTTGCGAAGTATCTCAAAGCTAGCTGTAAATTCAAGCATAAAGACACACCAGCATGATTTCATCTTGTGTGCACATTGTTACAGGTCTTGTTTGACAATTTTATATATAATATAGAATGCTGCGTCTTTAGCTGGTCTCACTGTAACAACTGATTGTGTCTGTACGGAATGCTGTTTCACTCAGAAACCATCTCAACAAAGTTGTTGACGTTGTGCTAAAGAAGTATGCTAATTTGGTTTTATTATAGAAAAAACATTTTTTTTGCTTGATGTAGTCCAAAACAAGACCACGCTGCTAATTGATCCACACCGCTAACAGTACCATGGTGCCAACGAGACCATGTTGCTAAGATAACCTCATTGCCAGAACCACTCTGCCAATAGGACCATGCTTCTGTAGATGTACTGTATTTCACTTTTTCACTTTTGGTGCCTTGTTTTTGTAGTTTTGTTGCATGCTTTGGTATTTGCTGATGCAGTTTTTTGTTGTTGTTGTTTCTTTGAAGAGGCTACAAGGTTCTTCTCGTCCTGAGCAAATCCTTGCATTGTTGACCTTGTGTTGATTTTGCATATGACAAATAACCTGAACCCGAACCTGAAAACATTTGGCCTTCTTAGGGGTCTTTTTCTTTGATTTTCTTATAGTTTTCTTTGTCTTTCAAATGCACATAACACAACTTAAAGCCCCACTGACATGATTTTTTAATTTTCATAAAATTGCTCAAAATATATATCTTTTATCATTTAAATATGTTCATTTTTGCAAACAAAATGATAAATCCCTTTAATTGTGCTTTAAAAGTGATTTTGAACTTCAAGCCGTGTTTAATCATGGGAAATCCGATTACACACGAACGCACCATCTGTGATGTCACACCGGGCAGAGCTCTGGGCTTGTCACAGTGCGCAGGTATGAGCAGCTCCACATGAAGGTAAGTCTGATACAGCATCAGACCTAAATTAGATCCTGTTGTTTCTTGTTCCATCACCCAAACTATTTTCTGCTTCCCAAAATGAAGACAAATAGCTCAAATCTTCACATAGGTTGCTAAATTAGTTGGGTTTTAAATTGTCCACTATTAAAGAGACCAGAGCCCTCTGCCTCTCACTACGTCACAGATGGTGCGTTCGTGTGTAATCAAATTTCCCATGATAAAACACAGCTTGAAGTTCAAAATCACTTTTAAAGCAAAATTAAAGTGATTTATCATTTTGTTTGCAAAAAAGAACATATTTAAATGATAAAATATATATATTTTGAGCAATTTTATGAATAGTAAAAAAATCATGTCGGTGGACCTTTAAGTCCGACCGTAATAACTGTCCCTGTAAAACACCATCTCCACATGATGTCCACAGAGCGTTACACTCAAAAAAATAATTTAAAAAAATCTGTTAGGTCTTGCTTCCTAAGAAGAGCTCATGATTAGCAGTTATAACACCAAAACAAGCCGACAATTTTATTCTAAACTACATCAGAACATACCCAGAGGTTTTCCAATTAAACATAGAAGGGACTTAGCTGCAAGCATCAGTGTGCAGTTCAATTAATATTATCAGGTTTTAATCAATTTGTTTGATCCTAAGTGTTGTAATATTAATCAGTGTGATGTTACTGAAAAGCTTAAAGGGAACTGTTTCTCATCTTTTTTACAGAAACAGTCAGAAGTCAGACTGCAGCTGCTGCTCAGAATGACCAAGCAGAAGCTCAGACTCAAGCTGTCAGGCTGATCAGCCTCAACCAACCGGATGCAGCACAGACTCCTGCAGAGCTGGTTTTAAATGGAGGGGATATCTGGACAACCGTTACATAACTGAATCTTTGCAGCAGATGAATAGTTAATTAAAGAGCTGGCATTACTTGAAGGAATGCACATCACCTGGTGCCTTGCATGCCAGGGTTTTAAAAATGAGAAATGACCGAGTTGTAGCCATATTAGTCAACAAATGTTATGCACATACTCAAAGGATATGAGGAAATGTCACAGTGAGATTGTGTTGCAAAGGTCTCTCAAGGACATCTTTAAATTTTAGCTCAATATCAGTTCATTTGATTAATAGCCATTTTTGTGTTATTCCTATTAGCTATAGTAGCCATCTTCAATTAGATTGACTCTAAAATGTAGTCAGTTGTAGAAGTACATCCAATGATTATTTTGTGAAAGTGCCATTCAAATCTGTCCAGTGGTTCAATGGATATTTTGCTAACAGAAAAACATGTTTACTCCAACGGATAATGTTAAAGTTTTAAGGAAAGAACAAACACTATGAGTAGCACTTGGACAACACTACGGTATGTGTTGTGCATAAGTCTAAGCTATAACTACACGTACCAGTAATTGTAGATTAATACATACAAAACTGACAGACTTATGGCCATTTTGGTATTTTCTAAAGTCAGCTGGTTGTGGTGGCCATCTTGATTTAATCTAAAAGGTACCGTACTACCAGTTGTAGATGTATATTTAATGATCGTTTCCTGAAAGTTTTATTTAAACCTGCTCTACAGTTCATGAAATAGTTTAACAAAGACAAAAAAAAAAGGTTATTGTCTCTGCTACTAACACCAAATTTCCGGTCAAAGTCTAAAACTGACGACTTATAGCCATGTTTGGGTTCTTTGTGTGATTTGGTCATTGCAGCCATCTTGTATAGGAGATGTTTTTGCTAACACTGACACACAGACACACACACAAAAAAAACATTACTGTCCATCTTTCCCTCTGCAAGGCACATGGTTATGCCTGTCTTAATAATCAATAAATCCATTAATCGCATGATAAATGAAAATTATCTACCTCATTTTCATTTATCTGAGTTATGATTTCTTCATGTCTCTCTCTTTCTTCTGAAGACGCTGGATGACAAAAGGCTCAACTCCGAAGCTCTTCACAGACCCCTCCCATTCTCTTATCAATTTAAAATCCATTTTAACTATCAAAAATTGTGTTTTTGGATCATTAAAAGCAGCTAAGCTACGAGCTAAGCTAACAGGCCGACCTCGGGGGAAAAAACCTCCGTCTTGTCTTGTCAAAGCTCCAAAAATTCATGGTTGTCTAAAAAGTTGTTTTTCTCTGTAAAAAGAAGCTGAAAACTTGTTTACTGATACAAACCAGATTCCTAAAAAGTTGGGACACTAAACAAATTGTGAATAAAAACTGAATGCAATGATGTGGAGATGGCAAATGTCAATATTTTATTCGTAATAGAACATAGATGACAGATCAAAAGTTTAATCTGAGTAAATGTAACATTTTAAAGGAAAAATATGTTGATTCAAAATTTCACATTGTCAACAAATCCCAAAAAAGTTGAGACGAGTAGCAATAAGTGGCTGGAAAAAGGAAATTGAGCATATAACAAACAGCTGGAAGACCAGTGTTTCCCCTGCCATTATACAAGCGGAGTGCCCCACCCCGTCAACAGAACTGAGCACCCTGCCTACAAAATCAAAATTGACCCCCTCCCCAACCACCACCCCACCCACCAATTCACTCGGCACTGGCATAGCACTAAGCTAGCGGCACGAAATACAGGTCGCTCTAGCTAAAAAGCTAAAGGGAGCACTCACATTGCTTCTTCCCTCATGCTGAATGCCCCCCTGCCCCCACTCAAAAACTGTTAGTACAAGCTGCACTCAGACATGTGTCCGTCCCCCCATCAACAAAAATCATGGATGAGATGAGCACCCCACCATGGCAAGTTAACTAGGGGAAACACTTAAGACCAATTAACACTAATTAGGTCAATTTACAACATGATTGGTATAAAAAGAGCATCTCATAGAGTGTCAGTGTCTCTCAGAAGCCAAGATGGTAAGAGGATCACCAATTCCACCATTGTTGCACAGAAAGATAGTGCAGCAATACCAGAATGATGTTACCCAGCGTAAAATAGCAAAGACTTTTAAGTTATCATCATCAACCGTGCATAACATCATCAAAAGATTCAGAGAATCTGGAACAATCGCTGTGCGTAAGGGTCAAGGCCGTAAAACTCTACTGGATGCTCGTGATCTCCGGGCCCTTAAACGTCACTGCACCTCAAACAGGAATGCCACTGTCAAGGAAATAACAGAATGGGCTCAGGAATACTTCCAGAAAGCATTGTCAGTGAACACAATCCACCGTGCCATCCACCGTTGCCAGCTGAAACTCTACAGTGCAAAGAGGAAGCCATTTCTAAGCAAGCTCCACAAGCTCAGACGTTTGCACTGGGCCAGGGGTCATTTAAAATGGAGTGTGCAAAATGGAAGACTGTTCTGTGGTCAGATGAGTCACGATTTGAAGTTCTTTATGGAACACTGGGACGCCATGTCATCCAGACCAGAGAGGACAAGGATAGCCCAAGTTGTTATCAACGCTCCGTTCAGAAGCCTGCATCACTGATGGTATGGGGTTGCATGAGCGCTTGTGGCATGGGCAGCTTGCATGTCTGGAAAGGCACCATTAATGCAGAGAACTATGTTCAGGTTCTAGAACAACATATGCTCCATCTAGACGTCATCTCTTTCAGGGAAGACCCTGCATTTTTCAACAAGATAATGCCAGACCACATTCTGCAGCAATCACAACATCATGGCTACGTAGGAGAAGGATCCGGTACTGAAATGTCCAGCCTGCAGTCCAGATCTTTCACCTATAGAGAACATTTGGAGCATCATAAAGAGGAAGGTGCGACAAAGAAGGCCCAAGACATTGAACAGTTAGAGGCCTGTACATGAATGGAAGATCATTCCTATTTCTAACTTGAGAAACTGGTCTCCTCTGTCCCCAGACGTCTGTTGAGTGTTGTAAGAAGAAGGGGGGATGACACACAGTGGTAAAAATGGACTTGTCCCAACTTTTTGGGGGATTTGTTGACGCCGGGAAATTTTGAAACAACATATTTTTCCCTTAAAATCATACATTCTCTCAGTTTAAACTTTTGATCTGTGATTTGAGTTCTATTCTGAATAAAATATTAAATGTTGGCACCTCCACATCATTGCATTCAGTTTTTATTCACACTTTGTTTAGTGTCCCAATTTTATTGGAATCCGGTTTGTATTTTATTAAAAGCTTTGTGTGAAAAATGCTAAAGAGCTCAAACCACACCAAGTGTATGTCATTTTGAGAACCGAAAAACAGGAACGAGAGACAGCCCATGTCACGTCAAGGGTCCTCCCTCAAATGTATCTTAAAGAGACACGCTGCTTGCTCCCTCACTATCCACCCTTCGGTTCAAACAGTCTTATACTGCTATCCGTGGTCAAAAAAGGTACTACACACTAAATTAATCAACATTTCTTCATAAAATTAACAATTACTAATTATTGTCAAACTTCAAACAATATTATCATTCATCACAATAATTTCTGAGACAATTAATCGCCCAGAAAAATTTGTTATCGTGACGGGCCTACACATGGTTGGATATTTAGGTGGCTTTTTTACGTTGATTGGTGCCATTTGGTGATAGAATAAAAGATCATTTGATTGCATTTTCTTTCAGACCTCAATAATGTTATAAATGGACTCAAGGAGGTTGGATAAAATAACCATTATGTTTCTATATTGTATTTGTAACCTTGCCTGTAGCTGCTTGCAAGCAATTAGACAGACCTCCACCCACCTCTACCCCCATCATTAAGCTCAATTAGAGCCGTGCTCAGACCATCAGCCTGCAGCAGCCTTCTTTACTCATACTAACACATGGTCTCTGTGAAGACAGATGCAGCAACAGATATTAGTGGAAATAATACAAGCTGTGTTAGCAGTACGAAGCCTGGCACTGAACGCTGGCTGTCATTCAGTCAGCAAACAAAAACCTGAAACAACACTTCAGCATTCAAGTGTGAACTCTAAAAGCTAAAATAACTTCGTACAGCAAATTTTAAACTAGCAACGTGCACCAAATATGAACACTCAACTTTGTCTCTGTCTAATCCACAGACTCCTGCTTCAACGCTTTTGTAAAAGGTTCACTTACAGAATAAAGAGGAAATGCGAACCGTGTGGTGGTTAGCCAAGGGAAGAGAGGCTGTTGCGCTACCGTTTCTTCGACAGTGTGACATGCCACTGAGCTATCTTCTATGTAACACACACACTCCAACTCAGACTATGCACTGAAGGGAGGAGACAAGGCAGAGAGAAGACAAATGCAAGAGAATCTGAGCCTCCTTCGTTCTTGTGATGACAGCTAACATCTCCCTGTCTCCCTCTTCTCCTCCTCTTCAACACTCAAACCCTTCTGTAATTCTTTTGCTTGCCCTCTCTTAGCATTTAACACACACTCTGCTTTCATCTGTCTTCAAAAGTGCACAGGATTTCCTGTTTGACTTTTCTTTGTTGCCATCTTTTCCTGCATCTACATCTTTCACTCTCTATACTTGTGAACATCTGTGGACCTCAAACAAGTTTGCAGATTAAATACATCAGCCACAAACCTAAAAAAAAGACCATACTGCCACAAAAACAAGGAAGTAAGTCACTTAAAATTAATGAAGGGTTAAACTGGAAATCTACTCAGCTGAAATACTAGGTTTGGCCCGGAGCGCAGCTACTGTAACCACACCGCATTCCTTGTTTGCGTGTTGACTGAGGCCCTTGTGCACCAACAAACTAAAGTGGCCATCCAACCTCCCACGGCCATTATGGAAAATACCCCCAGAGAAGGACTCATTCACAGCGCCTGACAAGGAAAGCCCCCTGCCATGGTTTTTATTAACACATCTGGGTGTCCTAAAGACAGGAGTGAAAGGTCTGTAAAATAATATTACATTTAGAAGAATCTGTTATTTCTGCACTCAGAATTATACTTGATTCAACTTATTTTGAATTTCTTCTTTAAGTGAAGGCATAGCATTCCTCAAAGGAATGCATATCACCTGCTGTCTATCATGGCAGCATTTAAACCACATGGTAAATGGTCCACAAGTTTATAGAGCCTTTCAATTTCTCCATATTCTCCAAAGCACTTTACAATTTTTCTCAGCCACCCATGCTAGCTATTAGAGTCTGAGCGATAAATTGGTAGGGCCGGTATTTTAGGCCAATAAAGGCCTTTGGGGACCCTATCGGTATCTATGATAATCATCCCATTATTTGTCATATAAGCACTTCTTATTTTCACCCCTAAAATGCTGGAAATGAGCCGTAATTGTACAATGTATCCAGCAGAGGGTGCATGAAGACAACTTTCAAGTCATGGCCATTCACCTGAAGTTTCACTTTCAGCACAGCCGAAGCAGGGAGCAATACTGTGTAGCACATTTTGCTGAACAGAGAGCATGGTAAGTTTATTTTAACGGATATGTAAAATTTAAAAAATAAACAGTAATTAAAGCCGCAAACGGCGTTGAGGCCCTCGCAGCTTAGCGCCGCTCCGGCCTTATTGTGACGAGCGTGGGAACTCTAGCTAGTCCGCCCAGTCGCTATCATGGTGCGCATTTGCCAAATATTCAAAATCACATGCAAACTCCAGAGCTCCAGCATCGCCTGCTGGTCTTGTATTCGCCATGCTGCCACGCCCATGCCCACATCCTCCAACGAAAACTCCTAGTGTTTTAAAACGCATCAGATCAATGTAATATCTGCCTTCTAGCACAGGATCATCTTGACTAGGTCAAGGGAGTGAGAGATGGAGTGGCTTTAAACCGTCAGAAAGATGTGAAATTTGTGACCAAAATGACCCTTTGACCCAAAATGGCTGACTTCCTGTTTGTTTTGGGCCAGGGCTCCAAGAGACTTTTTTGTAGGTCCTGACAATGTACACATGTGTACCACGTTTCATAATTCTGGGATAAAGCATGGCTAGGGGCTGATTTTTAAAATATATTGTAGGGGGCACTGTGGAAGAATCAGGCCACGCCCACTAAATATTGGATTTCAGTCCTGTCGAGCGATGGACAAGTATCGATCTTAGTGAGTTTGGTGCAGCTGGGAGCTTATATTGGGAAGATGTTCCAGCTTGATGTTTCATGGAGAATGGTCAGATTTGAAGCTTGGCTACGCCCACATGCTTTGACATAGAAAAAATTATTTTAACAACTTTTGACCTTCAATGCCTCAAGATTGTGCTGACTGACTTTGACACTTGGATCTCGAAAGCTCTAGGACGAGTTCGCTCAGATATGACGTCAATGAAATAGACAAAATTGTAACATTGACCTAAAATGGCCGACTTCCTTTTGGCTTCGGACCATTGCTCCTAGAGACATTTTTGTAGGTCCTCACACATGTGTACCAAGTTTCATAATTCTGGGATAAAGCATGGCTGGGGGCTGTTTTTTTTTATATTCTAGAGGGCGCTGTTGATGAATTAGGCCACGCCCACCAAGTATTGCACTGGAACCCTGCAGGGGGGTGGACAAGGATCGATGTCAGTGAGTTTGGTGTAACTGGGCTGAAACATGTGGAATCTAGAGCAAAATGTATGGCGGCGGCATGACCTGTGACTTCGCCACGTTTTCACTCTGCCACGCCCTCTGCTGAAAACCATTGACGCTTTAAAACAAGTGAGACCAACTTGTTATCAGTCATCTGACACAAGATCATCTTGATTAGGTCAAGAGAGTCAGAGTTGGAGCTTTCCAAGCAAAAAAAGTCACTTCCTGTTATGAGGGGGCGGGGCTTAGGTGAGGTCAGACTATGACAACATAGGATCGTCAGGCATCCAACCAAGATCCCTCATGCCAAGTTTGGTGTCAATTGACCATTTAATGAGAAAGTTATAGCGTTTAGTTTGTTTCGACAAGTACGCCAAGTTCACCGCTCCGCCACTCCCCCTGAACATATACGAAAAGTCAATTTTATTGATAACTTTTAAAGGCCCATGCCTTAACTGCATTCTGACCAAGAATGAAGCCTATAGGTCGAACGCCTGAGAAGGAGTTTGTCAAAGTTCGACATGAGTAAAAATGAAAAATGACCAAAATTTGACCTTTGACCCAAAATGGCCACCTACCTGTGCATTTTAGAGGGTACCTCCAAGAGACTTTTTTTCTTGAATCGGGGGGATCTACCCATGTACTACGTTTCAGATCTGTAGGACCTACGGTTTCCCCCAACTCACGTTAGGGGGCGTTGTAGAGCAGTTTGGCCACGCCCACTTGCGATTCCACCAGAATCCAAAATTTTTAGTTGGGGGACAATTTTGGGTCAAGTTTGGTGAGTTTTTGAATATGTTAAAGGCCCTAAACAGCCGCGCGAAGTGACGGAAAAATAATAATAGTGAAGAAATCGAGCGATTACAATAGGCCTTCGCAGCGCTTCGCTGCTCGGGCCTAATAAACTCTCTTCAATCCTCCAACCTACTTGTCATTAGCTACATGCCTCTCAAGTTAGCACGCTGTTTAGATAACCTAGCATAAGCTATTGCCTTGTAAAACTTTATCTAGAACAATAAATGTAACGTAGAGGTAAAATATATCAGTGTTAGTAACATTATCTTTGTTGTCCTCAAGGAAATGCATCATTTGTCTGACATCTTTACTTCTCTGCAAACAAAAACAAATGTTGCTATGGTCAATACTAATTACCATAGGTCTTCACCACATGTGACTGATTGTTTAAACAATGAACAGGGAACGTGCCGCCGCTTTGGTGTGGGGGATAAGCGTGCGGCACAAGTTCTGAGGCTGGGCCTCTCTCTCTGCAGGCGTCGCGGGTTCGCGTCCCAGACCCGACGAGCTTCTTTCTGCAGTGTCTCGCCCCTCTCTACCGGTATCGCCCTCTCCCTCTACAATAAAGGCCACTAGAGCCCAAAAATGTAAAAAAAAAAAATGAACAGGGAAGAGGGCTTCTTTGTTTAATTGACATTTTTGTAAAACAATTGATAACTTTACAGTGAATAGAATAGTGTACCATAGAAAATATGAATGCACGTTAGAAGACTGTTTTTATGACCAGTGCACCACTTGTAAACCTACTGTGGGACTACGTATAGTGTGGATCTGATTAGCCAAGCTTCATGGTTGCTAACAGCTGCGCTAAATAAACAAGCCCTGCTCCACTCACTGTTTAGGTGGGGGTGGACAAAGTTTAAACATTTTCAGCAATTATAATGGTTATCGACGGCTCGCCATGCTTAGTACAAATTATATTATTAAATTAAGTTATATTATTAAGCTACATTAATTTTGCCTTTCCCTAGGATTTCTACATGTTCCCAAAAGAAGGTTTACTCCAGAGATGTTGACCTTTATTGGATTGTTGTGTACTCATGTCATCCTTGTATGATCCCTGATAACCTAATGTTAAGGTCACGTCATTTACATTAGTTTACATAAACACTCCATCTACTTCTGGTCTGCTCCCTCCACCAAATTTTAGAACCCATCGTGGTCCTGAAATCAAAACATTTGACCATCTCTGGTCCAGCCTAATGACTTGGTATTCTGCCAGAGCTGGGGACCAAAACGTTCAACTCTTTGGTTGGAAGACGACCTTGCTACTAGCTGGACAAAGCTGCATCCCGTTACTCTCAGATAATGTGTTGTGAATGACTCAGCTACTATCACATTATCACATCTGTAAAACGGACTGAAGCGATTTTTGTCAAGGAGAATGTTGATGAGGTGTGGTCATCTGGAATTGCTCACTAAGCAATATCCAATGATGAGCAGCATGGTGGCTCAGTTGAGCTGCCGCCTCTCAGCGAGAAGGTCGCCGGATCGAATCCCAGCCAGGTGACCTTTCTGGGTGGAGTTTACATGTTCTCTCCATGCATGTGTGGGTTTTCTCCAGTTAATCAATTTTCCTCCCACGAACCACAAACATGCATGTTAGACTGATTGGTAACTAAGTTGTCCATAGGTGTGAGTGAGAGAATGAATGGTTGTTTGTCTCATTTGTCTCTATGTGTCCCTATGATGGACTGGAGACCTGTCCAGGTGTCCCTCACCTCTCGCACAGTGATGGCTGGAGATGAGATCCATTTGTTTGGTCATTTTAATTTGGACATTTTCGGAAGTGAGTGGACCGACACAGACTGAAGGTAGATGTCATTAAAGTTCTGCCTGTCCCCAAAACAATTGTGTTTATCGGACATTCGGCTTCCCGACAGACTTTTCAGAGGAGTACAGCTGAATAAACATTCTGTCATCATTTCATTTCAGGACTCTTGCCTCTGGCCAAAGTAAAGTCAGGTCCTCAGGACGGGTTCTTCTTTGTTGAAACATTTCACCTTATCCAAAAGACTTCTTCAGTGGGAGGAGCTGCAACAAACTCAGTCTTATAAATAGCACCTTCCCATAGTGGATCAACCAGTTTTGCTGCTGACAACCAAACGTGAACAGCTAGTTCTTGATGTCAATAACAGACTGGTTGATCCACTATGAGAAGGTGCTGTTTATTGAGCCCTATTCACACGGGATTAGTTTTACCTCAGGACCACGTGTAATAAATAAATTACTCCCCCAACATCTGCATGGGATAACCAAAGCCTGAGACTTAGCTGAAATTTACGGACATCTTCCGGATATGATGTTAACGCGCTGCATTGTCACGACCAGGCCGGTCCATATAATGTGCTTAACGTGAGGGCCGGGCCAGTCTCGGACTTTTATGTGGTTTTACGACTCAGCAAAACTAAAGAATGCACAATATGAAATTGTGTTAATCTACTTGTTGAGGGGGAGGCAGGTCCGACCGGCTGGTGTAAGAGGTTAAAAAAAAGCCACGTTGAGCTCAGGTGGACAGCTGTCACTGGCTGTGTGTGTGAGTGTCCGCAAATAGCTTGTTCTATATTTTTCCAAATGATTTTGCTTAAACTAAAACTAAAAATGCCTCATTATGTATCGGATCCCATGCATTTCTGTCCAAACCACAGAGATGCCTATTGGCATTGGATTAGTTTTATCACAGGAACTTGGAGTTCAGCAGTAGGTAATTTGAGAGGGAATTTTTACTTTACAAATTACTGACATGGCTGATTCACACGGGATTAACTGCACAGACAGTCTCCGTAATTATTACAAATAGCATGTGGTCCCTAGGTAAAACTAATCCCTTGTGAATAGGGCTTTAAGACTGAGTTTGTTGCAGCTTCTCAGACTAAAGAAGTATTTGATATAAAAGACGAATCGTTAGGCCTGTCACTATAACAAATTTCGCTGGGCAATTAATTGTCTCAGAAATTATTGCGATAAACAATAATATTGTTTGAAAGAACAAATTAATAAATAATAAAATTTAAGAAGAAATGTTGGTAAAGTTTGTGGTAGTACCTTTTTTGACCACTGGATGGCAGTATAAGACGGTCTGAATCGAAGGATGGATAGTTAGGGAGCGAGCAGTGTGACTCTAAGAAAAATGGGAGGGAGGCCTCTTTACGTGACAAGGGCTACCTCTCTTCGGTTCTCAAAATGGCGGATGCTCGGTGTGATTTAAACTCTTTAGCATATCATTTTTCACACAAAGCTTTTAATAAAATATCAGTAAACAAGTTCTCAGCTTCTTTTTGCAGAGAAAAACTTTTTACATGAAGAAACAGGTTTCAACAGTGAATTTTGGAGCTTCGACAAGACGGAAGTTTTTTCCCCGAAATTGGCCTGTTAGCTTAGCTCGTAGCTTAGCTTCTCAGCTGAGCTGCTTTTAATGATCTAAAAACGCTATTTTGGACGGTTCAAACAGATTTTAAAGAGAAAGGGAGGAGTCAGTGAAGAGCATCAGAGTTGAACATTTTGTCATCCAGTGTCTTCAGAAGAAAGAGACACGAAGAAACAATAAAGCTGATCAATGAAAATGAGGTCGATAATTTTCATTTATCATGCGATTAACTGATTTATTGTTTATCGCAACAGGCCTACGGATCATTTCAACAAAGAAGAATCTGTCCAGAGGACCTGACTTTATTTAGTTAGATTGTGATAAAAGTACTGTATTTCACTCAAAGTATTGTGAGTGATCCTGCTACACAAAAAACACATTATTCAACGTTATATTGACTTTGTTACTTGCTTTTATGTATTTTTTCCTTTAATCCTGATTCGTTTTATTACAGTATTACAGTATTACAGTAGAAATGACAGCAGTCCAACTGGTAAATGCTACAATGAAGAGGAGGCTCCTTCCTGAAGCACCTGCATGCTGTGAGGGAGACACCGTGAGAAACAAAAGACACCTACTGTGTTTTTAGAGCCTTTCATCTCCTGTTGGGCCCCATCATCTCTATCAACAGGCCCTTTGAGCAAACAGCACAATACATCCAACCATCAAATAAGCACTGTGGTCGCTTATACTGTAATGTGCGCTGAAGGAATAACACCCTGCCACAAGCACCTGCTCAAAGACTAAGTCACAATTAAGAGCAATCAGTGAAAACTAATTTAATCTAACAAAATATTCAAAAGAACAATTATCAATGTGACTTTCAAGCCTGTTTAATTAAACTACCATCAGTAGATTAATTAAACAGGCACGAAAATAGAGAGAGCAGTAGGTGGGGAAATAAATGAGCTTTCAGTACTGACAGAAAGAGTGTTATTAAAACTCACTCCCACTTAAAGTGAGTGTCAAAGAGGAAACTGCTCCTCCTCAATCTTATTGTTCCATTGTCTGTGCAGGAGCAGGGGAGCAGAGCAGACACTGTCATCAACCCACTTATCAGGTTCAAGACCATTTATTCAGCACAAAACGTGCTCCTGAAAATTACTGTTCAAGTGCAATTAAACACCTGAATGATAAATTTGTGAGTTCACGAAAAGAAATGTGATGAAATTGCAATCTTTAAATCGTAGCACCGAACACAGCAGTGTTGCTGATGGTGTCCTTTTCATTTCGAGTGAGCTGCTTAATCACATCCCTGTTTCCTGGAAAGAGGATGTTGAATCAACACAAGTGACCTTTAATCATCTGAGCATCAGTCTTCCACTGAGCAACACAAGCTCTGAGACAAGTTCAACTACATGAAGTAGAGTCTGTCAGACTGAGCCCAACGAGCCTGTGAGGTCGACAACATGTAAAATGGCCCTTTAAAGGTCAGAGAGGACAATACGTCTGATACCAGCAGGTAACATGAAGAATCTGAAGTCTACCGTGATATTAGGACAATTATCAACATCCATGAGAAAATGAGGAACATTACAGGTAGTTCCCGACTTACGAGCGCTCTTACTTACGAGGTCCCGGACTTACGAGCATGCATCTTATTAAAAAAAAAAAAATTTTTTTTTTNCCTGCGGGCGTGCTTGGGGCCCTCGCTGTCGGGTTGGGCGCTTGGGCGTGTGTCGGTGCGGCCTGGTGGCTGCCTGGTGGGGCTCGGGTCCTCTGGTCCTGTCGGTCTGGGCCTGAGGGGTGGGCGTCCCCGGTGCCCGGGCCTCGGTGTCCGGGCCTGGGGCTACGTCGGTGCAACGGGCTCCGGCGGGGGCCTGTGAGTTTGTCGCTGTTGGTCCCGGGGGGTCATTGTGTGTAGTCACTGGGGGGGGCTCTTCCAGTTCTCCCCTTTGGTCGGATCTGGGGAGTTGGCGGGTGGCTCGTCCTGTTCGGGTGGCCCTGGGGACTCTGGGCTCGGGGTCCTTCTCAGGGTATTGGGCTTTGATCCCCCCTTTGTCTGCCTCTGGCCTTGGGGGGGTGGATCTCTGATGTTTCGCGCTCACTATTGAATGTTCTATTCGAGGAACCTTACTCACTTATGCATGTTCACAACCACACACTAATGGGTGCAGGGATGTAGATATCATATGCAGATATGTAGATGGGTATATGACTGAATATGAATGTACAGGTAGTCCCCGACTTACGAGCGCTCTTACTTACGAGGTCCCGGACTTACGAGCATGCATCTTGCAACTTTTTTTAAATAAATGAATACATGTACAGTACTGGACAGTCACCAAGCACTTAGCCAATCCTAACACAGTTTAAAACAATGAAGGAATAAGTTGAATTGTCTCCCTTTCACATAAAGGGAGCAAGCTCCCTATGGAGCCTGCAGGGAGGAGGGAGACAATTCAACTGACTCCTTCATGTTTAAAAACTGTGTTAGGATGGATGGATGATAGATAGATAGATAGATAGATAGATAGATAGATAGATAGATAGATAGATAGATAGATAGATAGATAGATAGATAGATAGATAGATAGATAGATAGATAGATAGATAGATAGATAGATAGATAGATAGATAGATAGATAGATAGATAGATAGATAGATAGATAGATAGATAGATAGATAGATAGATAGATAGATAGATAGATAGATAGATAGATAGATAGATAGATAGATAGATAGATAGATAGATAGATAGATAGATAGATAGATAGATAGATAGATAGATAGATAGATAGATAGATAGATAGATAGATAGATAGATAGATAGATAGATAGATAGATAGATAGATAGATAGATAGATAGATAGATAGATAGATAGATAGATAGATAGATAGATAGATAGATAGATAGATAGATAGATAGATAGATAGATAGATAGATAGATAGATAGATAGATAGATAGATAGATAGATAGATAGATAGATAGATAGATAGATAGATAGATAGATAGATAGATAGATAGATAGATAGATAGATAGATAGATAGATAGATAGATAGATAGATAGATAGATAGATAGATAGATAGATAGATAGATAGATAGATAGATAGATAGATAGATAGATAGATAGATAGATAGATAGATAGATAGATAGATAGATAGATAGATAGATAGATAGATAGATAGATAGATAGATAGATAGATAGATAGATAGATAGATAGATAGATAGATAGATAGATAGATAGATAGATAGATAGATAGATAGATAGATAGATAGATAGATAGAT
>JBBPBX010024941.1:0-39266 GCA_038048925.1 Garcialebias charrua | reverse complement strand
GGTGTTCTGTTATTGGACTTCTGTGCTCGTCATGGATTGTCCATAAACGAACACCATGTTCAAGCATAAGGGTGTCCATATGTGCTCTTGGCACCAGAACACCCTAGGTCACAGTTCGATGATCAACTTTGTTGTCGTTTCATCTGATCTATGGCCGCATGTCTTGGACACTCGAGTGAAGAGAGGGGCGGAGCTGTCAACTGACCACTACCTGGTGGTGAGTTAGCTCCGATGGAGGGGGAGGATGCCGGTCAGACCTGGCAGACCCAAACGTATTGTGAGGGTCTGCTGGGAACGTTTGGCAGAGTCTCCCGTAAGACAGAGCTTTAACTCCCACCTCCAGGAGAGCTTTGAACATGTTCTGAGGGAGGCGGGGGACATTGAATTCGAGTGGGCCATGTTTGGTGCCTCTATTGTCGAGGCGGCTTATAGGAGCTGTGGCCGCAAGGTTGTTGGTGCCTGTCGTGGCAGCAACCCTCGAACCCGGAGGTGGACACCGGTGGTGAGGGATGCTGTCAGGCTGAAGAAGGAGTCCTATTGGGCCTTTTTGGCCTGTGGGACCCCAGAAGCAGCTGATGGGTACCGGCAGTCCAAACGGCATCCATCTTGCCTTGCTGAGGTAAAAACTCAGGCGTGGGAGGAGTTTGGAGAGGCCATGGAGAATGACTTCCTTACGGCTTCGAGGCAATTCTGGTCCACCATCTGGCGTCTCAGAGGGGGAAAGCGGTACATCAACAACACAATTTATAGTGGGGGTGGTGTGCGGCTGATCTCAACTCGGGATGTTGTGAGTCAGTGGGCAGAATACTTCGAAGACCTCCTCAATCCCACCGGCAAGTCTTCCCCTAAGGAAGTGGAGCCTGGGGACTTTGGGTCGGGCTCTCCAATCTCTGGTGCTGAGGTCACCGAGGTGGCAGAGCCCCAGGGGTAGATGAGATTCGCCCGGAGTTCCTTAGGGCTCTGGATGTTGTGGGATTGTGTTGGCGTATGCGACTCTGCAATATTGTGAGGACATCAGGGGCAGTTCCCCTGGTTTGGCAGACTCGGGCGGTGGTTCCCCTATTAAAAAAGGGAGACCGTACAGTGTGTTTCAACTATAGGGGGATCATACTCTTAAAGGTCCACTGACATGATGTTGGCAATTTGCATAAAATCACACAAAATATATATGTTTTATCATTCAACTATGTTCGTTTTTAATGGCAAAATGATAAATATAATAAAAATTGCTTAAAAAGTGCGATCATTCTCAATCAGTTCATCTGGACAGTTTCTTTTTAGTAGAAACGTTTCACCCTCACTCCAGAGGGCTTCGTCAGTCAGAGTAGTCCCAGCACTGATGTTACCCCACCAAGTAAACAACTTAAGTGGACCAACCAGTTTGCTGTAGCCAAGATGGTTTCTGGAGGCTGTCCTGTCCCTCGTCGACTCCTCCCAGGCAGGCAGCCATGTCCAAAGTGGTTCAAGACAAGAAAGTTCATTCTCAATAGTCCAGGTATCAAATCCGATCATTCTCAATCAGTTCATTTGGACAGTTTCTTTTTAGTAGAAACGTTTCACCCTCACTCCAGAGGGCTTCGTCAGTCAGAGTAGTCCCAGCACTGGTGTTACCCCACTAAGTAAACAACTTAAGTGGACCAACCAGTTTGCTATAGCCAAGATGGTTTCTGGAGGCTGTCCTGTCCCTCGTCGACTCCTCCCAGGCAGGCAGCCATGTCCAAAGTGGTTCAAGACAAGAAAGTTCATTCTCAATAGTCCAGGTATCAAATCCGATCATTCTCAATCAGTTCATCTGGACAGTTTCTTTTTAGTAGAAACGTTTCACCCTCACTCCAGAGGGCTTCGTCAGTCAGAGTAGTCCCAGCACTGATGTTACCCCACCAAGTAAACAACTTAAGTGGACCAACCAGTTTGCTGTAGCCAAGATGGTTTCTGGAGGCTGTCCTGTCCCTCGTCGACTCCTCCCAGGCAGGCAGCCATGTCCAAAGTGGTTCAAGACAAGAAAGTTCATTCTCAATAGTCCAGGTATCAAATCCGATCATTCTCAATCAGTTCATCTGGACAGTTTCTTTTTAGTAGAAACGTTTCACCCTCACTCCAGAGGGCTTCGTCAGTCAGAGTAGTCCCAGCACTGATGTTACCCCACCAAGTAAACAACTTAAGTGGACCAACCAGTTTGCTGTAGCCAAGATGGTTTCTGGAGGCTGTCCTGTCCCTTGTCGACTCCTCCCAGGTAGGCAGCCATGTCCAAAGTGGTTCAAGACAAGAAAGTTCATTCTCAATAGTCCAGGTATCAAATCCGATCATTCTCAATCAGTTCATCTGGACAGTTTCTTTTCAAATTCAAGATCTTTTTATTGAGTTTTTCTTTTTTTTTCCTCCAACAAAAAACAACAACACATCATTAAACAGCAAAGATGACAATGAAACATCCGCATGTAACCATTGGTGAAGACACCATCAAACCTAGTCAATCTGAGTTGCAACATGTACACCATAATCCACACCAAAGAAAAAAATAATAATCCCTACCCAATCACTGCCATAAGGAAAGGGAAATAATAAATAAAAGGTAATATTTGTTCAGAGATGGGCAAAACCAAAACATATGGGAGAGAGAGGCTTCAGCATGTTTGCATCTCACACAGTATGGGCTGACATCAGGATACATAGAGGACAATTTCAGTTTAGAGATGTGAGCTCTGTGCACCACTTTAAATTGTATTAGACAATGTCTAGCACAGAGAGAACTGGAGCTCACCAGTCTCAGTATGGAGGTCCAAGAGTCCTCTGAAATAGAGGAGCCAAGATCCTCTTCCCAAGCAGCTTTGATTTTATCTGAGGAAGCACGCTTCAAATCCAATAGTTTACTGTAAATGAATGAAATGGAATGTTTTTTATTTGGGTCTAGAGAAAGAATAGTGTCAACAATACTGCTATCTGTTGAAATGGAGAGGCTGGACAAATGAAGAGTAATAAAGTGCCGTATTTGGAGATACCTAAAAAAATTGGACTGGGGAAGACTAAATTTTTCGCATAGTTGTTGAAATGAAGCTAAAGTGTTATTGAGAAACAAGTCATTGAAGCGTACTATACCCCTTCTTTGCCATTCTTTAAAAACAGAGTCCTGAGATGAGGGTTTGAAAAGTTGGTTAGACATGATAGGGCTATAGAGAGAGAAACTAGAGAAATTAAAACATTTACGAAATTGTGCCCAGATTTTTAGTGAGTGTTTTATAATTGGATTTATAACAGTTGTAAGTGGTGGAAGCGGGAATGAGGATCCCAAGAAAGCCACGGTAGACCATTTCCCAGAACATTGTGACCATCTCTACCCATCTCTACCCTGTCAGGCCTGTTGTAATAGAATGACCAGAAAGCTAGACAGTGCAAGTTTGCTGCCCAATAATAAAAGCGGAAATTTGGAAGGGCAAGACCGCCTGCGGCCTTAGTTTTTTGGAGATGTGTCTTATTTAAGCGTGGACGTTTTCCTTGCCACAGATATGATGAAATGATGGAATCTAACTGAACAAAGAATGAACCAGGGATAAAAACAGGAATATTTTGAAAGAGATATAAAAACTTAGGTAAAGTGACCATCTTGACTGAGTTAATACGGCCTATGAGGGAAGTGGAAAGCGGTGACCATCGGGATAATGCCTGCTTTGTCTGATTCAACAGAGAGACAAAGTTTTCTTGATATAAATCTTTATACCTCCTCGTAACTGTAACACCCAGGTAAGAGAATTTTATCTTCTCAATTTTAAAAGGCCATTTACTAAAGTCAAGAGTCTGCGCCAGGGTATTGACAGGGAAAATTACACTTTTACTCAGGTTTAATTTGTAACCAGAATTTATTCCAAATTCCTCAAGTAATGATAAAACGGAGGGCAGCGTGTCAGTCGGATGAGAAATGAAAAGTAAAAGGTCATCAGCATAAAGGGAGACCTTGTGCTCCATATCGCCTCTCCAGATTCCTGAAATTGTGTCACAGGACCGCAAAGCAGTGGCAAGAGGTTCAATTGCCAGGTCAAAGAGCAAAGGGCTCAGTGGGCATCCCTGGCGAGTTCCTCGATGTAGACTGAATGGTTTTGATATCTGAGAGTTGGTCCGAATGGTTGCGGTGGGATGTGAATAAATTAATTGCACCCATGTAATGAAATTGGGGCCAAAACCAAATTTGTCAAGAACATTAAACAAGTAGTCCCATTCAACCCGATCAAATGCTTTCTCCGCATCAAGGGAAATAACACACTCAGGAACAGTATCCGAAGGAGAATAAATAATGTCCAAAAGGCGTCTGATATTAAAAAAGGAGTGCCTGCCTTTAATGAATCCAGTCTGGTCTTTTGATATGATGAAAGGAAGGATCTTTTCCAACCTTTGAGCAAGAACTTTGGCTAAAATTTTGGCGTCTGTATTTAAAAGGGAGATTGGTCGATAAGAGGAACAGTGAGTTGGGTCTTTTCCTTTCTTTGCAATGAGGGTAATGCAGGCCTCTAAGAAAGATTTCGGAAGGGATCCTTGGTCAAACGACTCTAAGAGAACCGAGTGTAGGAGTGGGGAAAGTAATGAAGAAAATTTCTTAAAAAATTCAGCAGGGAAGCCGTCAGGACCCGGACATTTGCCAGACTGCATTACCGATACAGCTGACACAATTTCTGTCAGGGATATTGGGATCTCCAGTGCATCTTTCAGGTTGGGTGTGAGTTTTGGCATATTGGTCTTTTCGAAAAACTGAGAAGATAAATTCTTGTTGGTTTGGGATTCTGAAGTATATAAATGGGAATAAAAGTCCTTAAATGCTCTGTTAATTTGTAAATGATCTAGAGTTGTGGTGCCGTTCTCTAATTGGATCTTAGGGATGATTTGTTTAGCCATGGCACCCTTCAACTGATTTGCCAGTAGTTTTCCTGACTTTTCTCCATGTATGTAAAATGATGATTTACTTTTCAAAAGTGATTGTTCTATTGAGTATGTAGACAATAAATCAAACTTAGTTTTGAGTTCTACTTTTTTTTGTACAGATTAGGGCATTTGTTTTGAGCATATTGTTGATCAATTTCTTTTATCTGCTGGGCTAAATCAGTTCTTTCTTTTTGAGATTTTTGCCTCAGCCGGGCGGTATATGAAATGATTTGTCCCCTAAGATAGGCCTTAAGGGTATCCCAAACTGTTGACAGTGGGATCCCAGGAGTTCTGTTTATGGATAGAAAGAAGGTTATTTCTTTTTCTATAAATGTAACAAAATCATTGTTTGACAGTAACGTTGAATTGAATCTCCACTGTCTACTCCTTATAGGAATGTCAGGGAGGGACAGAGACAGAGTGACAGGTGCATGGTCTGAGATGACAATACTGTGGTAGTCACAGCCACGGACAGAGGGAAGAAGTTTGTTGTCCATGAAAAAGTAATCGATCCTCGAGTATGAGTGATGAACATGAGAAAAAAAAGAATATTCTCTCTCAGCTGGGTGTAAAAAACGCCATACATCGCACAGGCCATACTTAGATAGAAAGGCACGAATAGTGTGGGACGACCTGCTGGCTGTGGCAGGGTTTGTAGAGGATCTGTCCAAAACTGGATCCAACCAGCAATTCAAGTCACCACTGAGTATCAATGAGTATGTGTTTAGGTCCGGGAGCAGTGAAAATAATTTCTCAAAGAAACCAACATCATCCGTATTTGGGGCATAAACGTTAACTAGCACTACTGGTGTGTTGTACAATTTACCGGAAACAATCACAAAACGACCATATTTATCTGAGTTAACTTGAAAAGGTTCAAATGAAATGTCTTGACTGATGAGGATCGAGACGCCCCGAGCCTTTGCTCGAAAGGAGGAATGGAAACTCTGCCCGTGCCATGTTTGCAGTAATCGTTTGCTATCGTCACTTCTAATGTGAGTCTCCTGCAGGAAAGCAATGCCTGTATTTAACTGTTTTAAATGAGAAAGCACCTTCCTTCTCTTGACGGGGTGGTTCAAACCTTTGACGTTCCAGCTTGACAACACCAACTGACCACTCATATTACTAATAATTTGTATAAGAAAGGTAGGTAATACAGTCTAATGTGTTGATGGCTGTGCAGTTCTTGGCAAAGTGAAAGAAAATATAAATTAATGGCAGTGATGGACCCTCCACCCCCTCCCTTTCCCACCCTGGACAGCTGCAAAAAACAGAAGCAGCAAGCTCCATAAAAATTAAAAATAAGTCTCCTGTCTAACTTTTAAACTAGTACTCCAGTATCATAAGAGGGGAAAAAAATGTATAAGCACCTCATGCAAGGCCAAAAATGTACAGATGTGTGATCACGCATACACATATAAACAGAGTTAAATTAATCCTAATCCTAAATTAAATCTTCAATCAGTCCAAGACCAATTCAAGATCCAATTCAAGATAGTCAACAGGTAAACAAGAAGAGGAAAAATGTTAATAGTTCAAAATAATATATTGAAAACATTATATATTTCACCCATTTTTATACATGAATAGGCCTACTTCAATTATTTATGTGCCTAAATACAAAACCAAAAAGCCCCACCAAAAAAAAAAAAGTCTCAGATAATCAGAGTATGGGCAGAGTCCTGCTCATCTGTTCGTCACCTCATGTAAAGAAAAGTTTAGTGTAAACATAGACAAAGCCAGTGCGGGAACAGCGCGTTGCACATCAGTCAAAAGAAAAGTTAAATATTACTGTACTTGCGCTGTAAAGCCTGAGGTAACTCCTGTCCTGTCTAACTTTTAAACTAGGGCTCCAGTATCATAAAAGGGGGGGGGGGTTAAATTTTTTTTTTTTTATAAGCACCTCACAAACTAGTTTAAAGTATGCAAGGCCAAAAAATGTATACACATAAATGTGTACCAGTAATCACGCACACACATACAAACATAAAGTTAAATTAATCCTAATCTCAAATTAATTATCAATCAATCCAGGACTAACCCAAGATTCAGCACAAGATAGTCAACAGGTAAACGAGAAGAGGAAAAATGTTAATAATTCAAAAAAAGCCGCAGTAAAAACTAAAAAGTCTCAGATAATCAGAGTATGGGCAGAGTCCTACTCATCTGTTCGTCACCTCATGTAAAGAAAAGTTTAGTGTAAACATAAACAAAGCCAGTGCGGGAACAGCGCGTTGCACATCAGTCAAAGAAAAGTTAAATATTACTTGCGCTGTGAAGCCTGAAAGGTGTCAATGAACTTCTGCGCCTCCTCCACAGAGCCCAGCCACTTTCTGTGTCCATCAGGTAAAGTCACGCGGAGTCGAGCAGGAAAAATCAGAGCAGGTTTTAAACCCAGAGAATACAGCGCAGCCATCACTTCCTTATATTCCATGCGCTGGTTAAGGACTTCTGGGCTGTAATCCTTCACGATCCGCACCGGTTTCCCCCGATATTCAAGTTTACCTCTGCGTCGAGCCTCCCTGATGAGGAGCTCCTTCACCTGGACCCGGTGCACTCGCAGGATAACCGGGCGCGGCCGTTGGTCCGAGGCGGGTTTCGGGGCGAGGGTTCGATGGGCCCGGTCCAGTTCGGGTGGAGAAGGAAGCGTGTCACGCCCGTAGATGTCGCACAGCAGGTTGGAGAAGAAGTCTGTGGGACGTCCGCTCTCAATAGACTCCGGTAAACCCAGAACACGAATATTCTGCCGTCTGCTTCGACTTTCTAAATCCGCTAGTTTAGATTTTAGTCTGGCGTTTTCCTCCTGCAGAGTTGAGCAGGTGTTTTCCACCTCCGACATGCGCTGGCTCAGGTCGTTAGTGACAAGTTCCAGTGATGACACATGCTGGCCGTGTTCCTCCACCGCCAGCCGGGTCTGGTCCAGTTTGAGATCCAGCTGATTGAAAGTTTGTTTGAACTCAGCTGACAGCGTCGCGCGGTGCTCCTCCAGCAGCGAGGTAATTGCCTCGGGGGTTATTAGGCCAGCGTCATCCTTCTCAGCGTCCTTCTTCGATCTTGTCGACTTTTGGGACATTTTTTTATTTAAAATCTTTAAAAGAGATGTTTGATGGAAGTTGTGTGCGTGATAGTAGGCAAAAAAAGTAGATGTAGAGGGCTTGGTGGTGCTGAAAAATAAGTTTTAACCGGAGCACTGGCAAGTGCGACTTACTCCATCTTACGACCACCGGACAGTTTCTTTTTAGTTGAAACGTTTCACCCTCACTCCAGAGGGCTTCGTCAGTCAGAGTAGTCCCAGCACTGATGTTACCCCACCAAGTAAACAACTTAAGTGGACCAACCAGTGTGCTGTAGCCAAGATGGTTTCTGGAGGCTGTCCTGTCCCTCGTCGACTCCTCCCAGGCAGGCAGCCATGTCCAAAGTGGTTCAAGACAAGAAAGTTCATTCTCAATAGTCCAGGTATCAAATCCGATCATTCTCAATCAGTTCATCTGGACAGTTTCTTTTTAGTAGAAACGTGCTGGGACTACTCTGACTGACGAAGCCCTCTGGAGTGAGGGTGAAACGTTTCTACTAAAAAGAAACTGTCCAGATGAACTGATTGAGAATGATCGGATTTGATACCTGGACTATTGAGAATGAACTTTCTTGCTTAAAAAGTGGTTTTAAACATCCCCCCGTGTGTTGTCACGGTAAATCTGGGAACTTCCGCATACGTCGTCTCTGACGTAGCGTCGAGAGAGTCTTCTGGAGCGTCCCTACAGCTCTGTACACTGGCAATGTTTTTTTTCACGTTTTTTTGTTTTGTTTGTTTCTTGCTAGGTTACAGGGTGTTACAACCGGGTAGACGTTTGGGCAAAGCGCAGTTTTCACATAATCCCAAAAATAAGGAAACGTGAAGGATTTATCTCCATCGGAGTAGCTGACTTCAGCCCCCTCCTCTGTCTGAGTCTGGCAGCAAGGCTAGGATCTGCTCTGTAAGACGTGGTGCTCCAATCACCTTTTGTCCGGTAAACAAAATATTCCAAATAAATCAATTTGTGAAACAATGTTAGAGTATACTGTCGGTGCGTTGGAGCTGTGTTTTTTTTTTTTTTTGCGTCTACTACAGTGGTTAGCTTAGCATGTAGCGTAGCCTCCACATGGTACTCACGACAAGGTTCTGGTTCTGGTCCGGGTTGAGCCTGGACTTTTTTATGGCTATGTGTTATTTTAGTCAAACCTTTATTTAGCTGGTTAGATATGATCCATCCATCCATCCATCCATGGATGGATGGATGATTGAGACAGTTTACACATCTTTTTCCCGAGTGAACAATTAAAGCAGCTCTCAAAACATGATCTGTCATTAAACCAAAGCACACTTAAAATAATGATGTGAATAAAAGCAGAGAAAAATGTTCATGAAGCTAAAATGTTTGTTTATTATTATGTTTATGTTTATTAAATTTGTTCATTTTTTTTACAAAAGAAATACAATACAAGACAATCCCATCAACGACACGTACTAAAATGTGACTAAATATCTGTTAAAGCATTTACTAAAGAAATCTGTCGATAATATAAATACGTGTGTTTTTTACATACACATTACATACATGTTGTTACGACCCGAAGGCACGTACCATGTAGGGACACAAGGTACAGAAAGGATGGTTTAAAAAAAAGTTTATTTTTGGCTCTCTGCGTCCTTGTGTTCTCAAAAAAAAAGTAATTAAAGAAAACGTCGGACCTCTCAAATCCAGCTTCTGGGTGATTTTAAACAAAGGCAAACTTGTACCGATTGGCAAGACAGAGGGATCAGGCTGGAAAGGATGTGCAGCAGGTTAGGCTTATTAAAGATGGGAATGGGAATGTTCTAACAAGTGAGGAGTGTGTGATGGGAAGATGGAAGGATTACTTTGAGGAGCTAATGAATGAAGAGAATGAAAGAGAAAGAAGAGTGGAGGTAATAGAAACGGTGGACCAGGAAGTGGGAAAGATTAGTGAGGGTGAAGTCCGGAAAGCTCTGAAAAGAATGAAGAAGGGGAAGGCAGTAGGACCTGATGACATACCAGTGGAGGTTTGGAAATGTCTCGGAGAGATGGCAGTGAGGTTTTTGACTCAAATATTTAATGGAATATTTGAGGGTGAGAAAATGCCTGAGGAATGGAGAAGAAGTGTGCTGGTTCCCATTTTTAAGAATAAGGGTGATGTACAGAGTTGTAGCAACTACAGGGGAATTAAGTTGATGAGCCACACAATGAAGATCTGGGAGAGAGTTGTGGAAGCAAGACTTAGACAAGATGTAACTATCTGTGAGCAGCAGTATGGTTTCATGCCAAGAAAGAGCACCACAGATGCCATCTTTGCTTTGAGGATGTTGATAGAGAAGTACAGAGAGGGTCAGAAAGAACTCCATTGTGTGTTTGTGGATTTAGAAAAAGCATATGACAGGGTACCAAGAGAAGAGGTGTGGTATTGCATGAGGAAATCTGGAGTGGCAGAAAAGTATGTTAGATTGGTACAGGACATGTATGAGGACAGCAGGACAGTGGTGAGATGTGCTGTGGGTGTGACAGATACCTTCAAGGTGGAGGTGGGATTGCATCAAGGATCGGCTCTGAGCCCCTTCTTGTTTGCTCTGGTGATGGACCGACTAACAGATGAGGTCAGGCAGGAATCCCCATGGACTATGATGTTTGCAGATGACATTGTGATCTGTGGTGAGAACAGGGAACAAGTGGAAGAGAACTTGGAGAGGTGGAGGTATGCTCTTGAAAGAAGAGGAATGAAAGTCAGTCGTAGTAAGACAGAGTACATGTGTGTGAATGAGAGGGAGGCCAGTGGAACAGTGAGGCTACAAGGAGCAGAGGTCACAAAGGTGCAGGACTTCAAGTACTTGGGGTCCACTGTACAGGAAAATGGGGAATGTGGTAAAGAGGTGAAAAAGAGAGTCCAGGCAGGATGGAGTGGATGGAGAAAAGTTTCAGGAGTGATTTGTGACAAAAAGGTGTCAGCAAAGGTCAAAGGAAAAGTTTACAAGACAGTGGTGAGACCAGCTATGTTGTATGGTCTGGAGACAGTGGCATTGACAAAAAGACAGGAGAAAGAACTGGAAGTGGCAGAAATGAAGATGCTGAGGTTCTCCTTAGGAGTGACAAGGATGGATAAGATCAGGAATGAGATCATCAGAGGTACAGCACATGTTGAACAACTGGGAGATAAAGTTAGGGAGGCCAGACTGAGATGGTTTGGACATGTCCAGAGGAGGGACAGTGGGTATATTGGTAGAAGGATGTTAGAAATGCAGCTGCCAGGAAAAAGACAAAGAGGGAGACCAAAGAGGAGATATATGGATGCAGTTAGAGAGGACATGGAGGTAGTTGGAGTGAGGACAGAGGATGCAGAGGACAGAGTGAGGTGGAGGAGGATGACTCGCTGTGGCGACCCCTGAAAAGGGAAAAGCCGAAAGAAGAAGAAGAAGAAGAAGAAACTCCACCAGTAGGTCACTCACGGCTCCGGTCTTCAGCACCCAGCTTCTCACGACAGCAGGTCTCACTCCAGTCTCTCACAACAGCAGCAGGTTTCAGCTTCCTCTTCTCAAAACGGCAGCAGGTCTCAGCTTCCTCTTCTCACAACGGTTCATCATTCGGTTCTTCTTCGGCTTTCTTCTCACGGCTTACAACATTGGCTTCATCATACGGTTTCATTCGGCTTTCTTCGGCTTTGGATCTCATAGGACGGTTTCAACATTTCAATTAAGTTGAGGCGGACCTGCGGGCTGACCAAACCCAATCAGATCCCGCACTTGCGTGGTGCGTTCAAGGCGTATAGGACATACTGCCACATTCAGTTTAATTTAAATGCGCGCAAAGATTTTATTGTGTGATAAGAATGTGCGGGCAGTGCGCAATTGCGCAATTGCGCATGCGCGTAGCTTAGAGGGAACATTGAACCCAACACACATCACATACAACTACCAGTCACATTCAGAATACCTTAAAGTCCATGACCCACCATGTTTTCAAATTGCATCGCCATTAATATTTATTAGTTTATTTAAAAATAATACAGGAGCGTTTATTTATATTGTAGAGAAATAATGCAAAATGTGTTATTTCATGATTTATAGCAGATTTTAGCAGAAGCTCCGGGAAGATCTGCCCCTCTCCAAATATGGGCATTCACATCACTAAAGATTCCGCCTTGGAGTTACAGGCGGAGTTTTAATAAGCCTTCATCAACTTCCATGACCGCTGCTCTAAGAGAGGAAAAAAAAAGAGAAGCGGTTGCTCACTGATGTCTGTCATATTCTGAGCAGCATCCACGTAGACATACTAGTTTAATTCGCTTGATCGCGACAAATTCATTCATTTCCGCATCGGCTTTTTATTCTCTCCCCTGACCAGACAGGTCGGGAGTAGAAAGGCAGCCGCGGCGCGGAGCTCTGAGCGCGCGGGCTTCCCCGTGCTCTCCCGTGCTCTCCGTGCTTCCCCGTGCTCCAGCAACAAGGCTGGGACAGAACCGAGCCCCGGCACGAACTTCAAAGCTGACGCAGCGGAACGGGGAGCCAGGGAGAAGACGGGAGAAGCCGCGCGGCTCGCTCCTCTCTGGGCAGAGGAGAGGAGAGCAGCCAGCAACAGTCGCAGCGGTGTTATATCTTATTAAAAAGGTCTATAAAATAAATAAAAAATAAAAACAGACCACTGGTCCAGCTGTACACAAAAATGCACCAGGAAATATGCAGTTTTACTCTCACTCTCATAAACCTCCATGGAAACTCATCCCTTCCTTCTGGGTGGAGACGTGACAAAAGTCACTCCACACTTCGACACTTTTCGGCCGCGTTTCCGGATTCATTCGGGACTCTTTTTTTTTTTTAACCCTCGCCTGGCCCAAATGCAAAAATGAAAATAGACGAAATATTCTACTACAGTAATAGTTCAATATGGTGAATTGTTACTGTCATGGTGGGTGTTGTCCTTTAAACCCAAAAAGGCGTCGCCTGTCAGGTTGCACATCACAAGGCCTCACTTTAGTAGCACTCTCACCAACATTCAGATTAATGATGCCAGACTGAAGATCAGGGTGTATTTCAATCATAACAACCAGAATGAAATTGTCCTCCCAGTTGTTCAACATGTGCTGTACCTCTGATTATCTCATTCCTGATCTTATCCATCCTTGTCACTCCTAAGGAGAACCTCAGCATCTTCATTTCTGCCACTTCCAGTTCTTTCTCTTGTCTTTTTGTCAATGACACCGTCTCCAGACCATACAATATAGCTGGTCTCACCACGGTCTTGTAAACTTTTCCTTTGACCTTTGCTGACACCATTTTGTCACAAATCACTCTTGAAACTTTTCTCCATCCACTCCATCCTGCCTGGACTCTCTTTTTCACTTCTTTCCCACATTTCCCATTTTCCTGGACAGTGGACCCCAAGTACTTGAAGTCCTGCACCTTTGTGACCTCTGCTCCTTGTAGCCTCACTGTTCCACTGGCCTCCCTCTCATTCACACACATGTACTCTGTCTTACTACGGCTGACTTTCATTCCTCTTCTTTCAAGTGCATACCTCCACCTCTCCAAGTTCTCTTCCACTTGTTCTCTGTTCTCACCACAGATCACAATGTCATCTGCAAACATCATAGTCCATGGGGATTCCTGCCTGACCTCATCTGTTAGTCGTTTCATCACCAGAGCAAACAAGAAAGTAAAAAATATTAAGTATAAAGTTCAGAGTAAAAGCTATAATTATAAATTCAAAACAGTTGAAACTGCATACAATATGAGAACTGTTGGTGATTTTATGTATTTTAATGAAAATGATTTGGCTACAGAATAAATACCAGATCAAAACACTCTTCAACAAGTTATGATGGAGCTGAGCGCAGTTTCTGATGTTAAACAAACTGGAACAGATTCCTTGTCATGTGGGACCACCCGACTAGAGCAAGCACCCAACCCCTCCGAAATACAAGACTGGACCCAGATGGATGGAACTCGGCTCTTCACTTGTCTGTACCTTTAAAAAATAAATAAAAAAATTAGTAAACATAGTCATTTTTGCATTGTCATTGTGATTTTTGCATCACAGCTGCTTGCATCACAGCTGCTTGTGTCATTCATTACCTACTGTACATCGGCTGCAGCCTCTCACAGTAAGTGTGTCTGTCAACTTCAGTGTAGGGGACCAGTCTGTTGTGTACAGGCCTTCCTGAAAAAAAAAATACAGTAATTAAATAGAACAAATCAAGAATCAAGAATCAAGAATCAAGAAGGTTTATTAACATTGCATCAATTTTCACCAATACAACGTAAATATGTAGTTGCAGCATCCAGGAGAGAGAATGAGTGCAAAAAGCTGCAGCTCAACAAAGCACATGACATGTTCATCAACACATGATATGTTTATCAACACATGATATGCTCTTAGCGCGGCCAGTCCCAATCTGTCCCCAGATGAAGGTCAAAAGCAGGAAAACAGGCAGAGACACGGGGATTCACAGCATTGATATTAAAAAAAGATGAATCACATTTTGTCTTCAAGACACCGCGTGATCCAGTAAAAACCATATCAGAAAGCACATTTAGTTACAATAACAAATGGAGATACGGCAGGCAAGGAGATAAGTCTGTGAGTAATTTCAGACAAACACAGAGTTCAGCAGATGTGCAGCTGGGTGTTATCTGAGGCTTCACAGAAATCTCTGGGGAGGGGGAGGGGGGGGGACTCTTCAGCTCCACACTCCAGGAGAATGGCTTCCCACAGCCTAATTTTCAAGGACATGTGCAGAAGCCAGATAATGTTCTTGTTTGTTATCCAATAGACCACAGTGTTCTTTTCCACTGCCGCCTTCAAGTCTGTGGTGCTGTTTCATGGCCGAAAGAAATCCAAATATGTGGTTCTGCTCCGCTCCGCTTCATGAACTTCCATCTGTCCCTTGATTGATCCGGGGTGGCTGTAAACAAGTCCCAAAACGGACAGCAGGTGCGCGGTGGTCCACCACTGCTCCAAGCGAGCGATTGAGCTCATACAACAGCTGGGATGAGGAGCTCACGGCCCGGTTCAGAGAATTTTGCTGATCAGGTAGTGCCGACAGCGCGCTGATAGCTGCCGAAGCCTCCCTCAGCTTCCAGTAACAAACAACTCCGCTTACGCCAAAAAACAGAGCAGTTGCTACCAATAATCCAATAATCCACAAATCCTCCACGTCTTCAGACACATGGGCTGCCACTGACCCCACGAGTCCATCACGTATCCAGCCACGTGTGTGTCGGAGGGACAGACAGCTTCTCCTGGCACGGTCCGCTTCGTGGAGTATGTAGTAATAACCAAAAAAGATTTGTAAACATGGTCATTTTTACATCACAAAGTCTAAAATAAGACTCCAAGTTTGCTACTCAAAGTAGAAAAAATAAATATAGTTGCTCCTACCATTTTTAATCATTCACATGTATGTAATGTGTACACTGTAATAATTCTCATGTCTGTTAAACTTGCAAATGAAAGTTCACCTGCTGCCTTAAGAATGCATGTTAACTCAACTAGCATTTTATTTTTATTTCAACTCAGAAATTAAAGTCTTAAAAGTTGATAGTACTATATTGTTGTAGTCGTCTTAACATAGGGTTTTAAGTTGTTAAAGTTGATTTAACTTTTTAACCTTAGCTGTCTTAACTTGTTACTTTAAGTTAAATAAAACAATCTTTACACATCATCAGTAGAAGAAAATTGTTAATCGCTTGTTGTTTCAACTTAATACTCCAAGTTAAAACAATAAAATATTCATCATCCTCAATATAATGCACTTTCCTTAGTTAGTTGAACAAACATATATTTGTTCATTATTGTAACTCACTATTTTGAGTTTAAATAACTTAATATGCAATATAAAACTTTCCATTTCAAGTTTAGATAATTTAAATTCTAAATTTGTTTCAACTAATGTGATTATGACAGAACACACCAAATGCTAGCATTTATCAAAATTGCATTTATTACTTAAAACAGTTTTATAAACATTAACAACATACATAAACTTTCACATTCAAATAACAGTAGCCCAGTAAAATGGCAAAGTCAGTAGGCACATCTGATATGTGAGATGATTTTCTCTAAACTACCATTTTAAAGACTTTCAAAGTGAACACATCCTGAATGAATGAGTGTGTGTCAATGATTAAGAAGTCAAAACGTCCCTAAACTTTAACATCATATTTTAACTAACTGTGACCAAGTTTCAAATAACACATCAGCCCAGTAAAATGCCAAAGCTACCACTTAAAGGTTCAGTATGTAATTTCTGGAACACGCTGGAACTTAGGAAAATTTTTAACAGAGACACGTTTCTGGTCCCTCCCCCTCAGAGCCATATATGGCTCTGTTACACCTTGCTCTGCTGAAATTCAAATTCAAGCTCTGTTTTTATTGGCTGATTCAAATTCAAGCTCTGTTTTTATTGGCTGGTTAACGGCGGGTCACTGTGGCTTTTTAGAAATGCTTTTAGAGAAGCAAGGGGACAATAGTTTTTTTCAGAGATTACTTGTCTAAAATCAGTATGTCAGGAGGTAGTGACAGATATGTTAAAAATATATTGTTAGAAAAGTTACATACAGCTCCTTTCATCTAAACTACGGTACCACCTTAAAGACCCACTGACATGATTTTTAAACTTTTCATAAATGGCTCAACATAAATATCTTGTATCATTCAACTATGTTCGTTTTTGCAAACAAACTTATAAATACAGGTAGTCCCCAACTTACGAGCGAGTTCCGTACCTACGGGCCGCTCGTATGTCGAAAATTCGTAAGTAGGATCACCAAAAAAAGTTTTTTTTTTTGTAAATGAATAAATGTACAGTACTGTACAGTCACCAAGCACTTAGCCTATCCTAACACAGTTTTTAAAGATGAAGGAATGAGTTGAATTGTCTCCCTTTCACATAAAGGGAGCTAGCTCCCTTTATGTGAATGGAGCCTGCAGGGAGGAGGGAGACAATTCAACTCACTCCTTCATCTTTAAAAACTGTGTTAGGATAGGCTAAGTGCTTGGTGACTGTACAGTACTGTACATTTATCTATTTATTAAAAATATACTGTACAGTATATATATATATTTTTTTTTTTAAATAGATAAATGTACAGTACAGTACTGTATAGTCACCAAGCACTTAGCCTATCCTAACACAGTTTTTAAAGATGAAGGAGTCAGTTGAATTGTCTCCCTCCTCCCCAGCAGGCTCCATTCACATAAAGGGAGCTATTTTCACTTTATGTGAAAGGGAGACAATTCAACTCACTCCAACTCACTCCTTCATCTTTAAAAACTGTGTTAGGATAGGCTAAGTGCTTGGTGACTGTACAGTACTGTACATGTATTCATTTATAAAAAAATATATATATTTTTTTTTAATGAGATGCATATTCGTAAGTCTGGAACCTCGTATGTCAGAGCGCTCGTAAGTCGGGGACCCCCTGTATATTTAATTTTGATTTAAAATTGATTTTAAACTTCGCGCCGCGTTTATTCATGGGAAATCCGATTACACACAAATGCACCATCTGTGACGTAGTGTGGGGGCAGAGCCCTGGGCTTGTCAGTGTGCGTGTGTCTGCTGCTCGCCAGCATATTGCGTTTTTTTTTTTTTTACATGAAAAATGCCGTTACGTTGTGTCGCATTTTGGTGTTCTAATATCATCAGTGAACAAGTGAGCCTTTTCACTTTCCCAAAAGATGAAATACTTCGTCAAGAATGCAACAAAGCTGCACCCCTCGGACCCCCGCCTCGCTCCACCTGAAGGTAAGTCTCATACGGCTGCAGACCTAAATTAGATCCTGTTGTTTCTTGTTCCATCACCCAAACTATTTTCGGCTTCCCAAACTGAAGACAAATAACTCAAATCTTCACATAGATTGATAAATTAATCGGGTTTTAAATTGTCCGCTATTAAAGAGACCAGAGCCCTCTGCCCCACACTACGTCACAGATGGTGCATTCGCGTGTAATCGGATTTCCCATGAATAAACACGGTGCGAAGTTTAAAATCAATTTAAAATCAAAATTAAATATATTTATAAGTTTGTTTGCAAAAACGACCATAGTTGAATGATACAAGATATTTATGTTGAGCCATTTATGAACAGTTAAAAAATCATGTCAGTGGGTCAACACTTCCAATGGGAATGCATCCTAGAGTGTGTGTACCGGTATATTTCAGTCAGTGATTAGTCAAAACATTTGAACTTTTACACCATACATTATATAGATATAGATATTGGGTGGTTCTGCTGGTCAAACCTGGATCAGAGGGAACTGCTTAACACTTGAGGAAGAGAAGATGTTGAACCATGGATGAGGGGGCATGTGAGTCCAGAAAGGTCTGGTCAGGTGCAGATGTTGTCCTGATGCTGCTCACTCAACAATGGAGGAGGGGGGCATGTGAGTCCAGAGGCAACATGTGAGTTCAGTTCAGTTCTAGTCCTGATGTTGGATGCAGGATGATAAGGAGGGGCCTTTCAGTGATGACACAGCAGCACAGCAGGGCAGACACAGTTCAGCAACACTGCAGGTCTGGCTGTAGAAATGAAGACAAGACATGTGCAAGTTAACATTAATAAAAATTAAAAAAAAAGAAACAACAGACAAAAAAATATTGTGCTTACTGTTATCCAAATGATGCAGAAAAGACGATGGAGCATGTCAGATCAGGTCATGTGTCTTCCAGATGTGGCTGGAGTCAGTGTGATGAGGTGGATGCAGGAGGCTGAGGGGGACATCACTGCAGGTCTGGCTGTAGAAATGAAGACAAGACATGTGCAGGTTAACATTAATAAAAAATAAAAAAATGAAACAACAGACAAAAAAATGTTGTGCTTACTGTTATCCAAATGATGCAGAAAAGACGATGGAGCATGTCAGATCAGGTCAGGTGTCTTCCAGATGTGGCTGGAGTCAGTGTGATGGAGTGCAGGAGGCTGAGGGGGACATCGCTGCAGGTCTGGCTGTAGAAATGAAGACAAGATATGTGCAGGTTAACATTAATAAAAAATAAAAAAAATGAAACAACAGACAAAAAAATGTTGTGCTTACTGTTATCCAAATGATGCAGAAAAGACGATGGAGCATGTCAGATCAGGTCAGGTGTCTTCCAGATGTGGCTGGAGTCAGTGTGATGGAGTGCAGGAGGCTGAGGGGGACATCGCTGCAGGTGTCTGGCTGTAGAAATGAAGACAGACATGTACAAGTTAAAGAAAACATTCTAAATTTAAAGTCACAAGAAATGTTTTTTTCTATACGGTACATCTTGTTTCCCACTCCTGCCTTTTTTCCCCTCTTTTTTTTTTAAATGATGACTTATAAACCAAAGTTGAATCAAATCTCAAATTCCAAACTAGTCAACACGTTGAATAACTTCAAGTTTTACTTTCCCCGCCTTTTTTCCTCTGCTTGTTTTAAAAAAGAGCTGTTAGAATAATCACTGGAAAACATTTTTGTCACCCTTCTAACACATTATTTAATCAACTGAAATTATTGAAGTTTCATGACTTGGTGGATCATAATATTTTATTAGTTATGTATAGAGCTCATAAAAATGAATTGCCTGAAAATATCCAAACACATTTTGTTAAACGGCAGAGCTGTTATAATCTCAAGGGAATTGAAACATTTGTTAAACCAAAATATAGAACCCGTTTGAAGAGTCGGTCAACCTCAATTCAAGGAATTGGATTGTGGAATGGTTTGGAGACTGAAGTAAAAAATGCAAAAACGATGATTACATTTAAGAGAATGATCAAAACTGGACTATTGCAAAAATATAAATGTCCTTGGCATTAATGAGGGTGGCTAACCTGAGTTCTTTAAATCAGTTGGTTACCAAATCTCAAATTCCAAACTAGTCAACATATCTCTACCTGTAAACTCTGAATCTATATCCCTTAATTAAACAACAAGTATAACACGGTAGAATAAACATATGCTTTAAAAAACATGAACAGTTTAATAAACAATTTGGAAACAACAGATCAGTCTTTTCACTTTACAATTAGATAAAATGATACGCTTTAACCCCTTAAACAAAAAAAGGAAACTAAAAAACTAAAAAAAAAAAAACTAAAAAAGGAAATTAGCCGGCTGCTAATTAAAAATATAGTTCTGGTCGTTGCAGGCCTGATGCACTCGCGCTAATATTCCCCTTCAACCATGTCCCCGCTCACCTGAATACATCCGTCTCCCGGAGGTCAGTCTCGCCTCAGTCCGTCTGCTTCTGTCCGATGTCCTCCGCAGGGTGGAAGAATCCGTGCCACGGTCCTCTCTCTGCTGGCAAGCCGCCCGACAAGTCCCGCTAGCGATAGCCACTGAGCTAGCGACATAATGAACTGTTCTCCACGGGGTTGATCACCCTCGCAGCTTCGACATCCACAGCTCGGCGGGAGTCTTTGTCTACCCCCTCAACGGCACGGACAACAGTTCAGTGAAGTGTTCCTCAACGACGACAGGCCCGTTTTTCAATGGAAAATAATGGCGTCCACCTTCGCGCTCTTTTTTCGTCTTCTTCCTCCTCGTCACTCCTCTCTCGCGCCCGGAAGCCCCTCCCGCGCCCGGAAGTACATCCTCCTCCCCAATCACCAAAATAAAATCCCAAACTATTAGCTATTATAGTTACATCGCTTTTTTTTACAAACAGTTATTAATACAAACAGTATTGAACGTACATTAAACTCCAAACACAGTATGTTTGCATGTTCCATAAACACAAAGGTTAAACACCATTTACTTATTCATTCAAAATAAAGGTGATTTTGATTGATTATTCATTCATTCACTACTACCGGTAACTTGAAATGAACTCAAACCACAGGGTTACACCATTACTGTATATATGTTGCTTTATGGTTCGATAGTTAAGTGAATTTTTTTTTTCTTTTTTTTCTTTTTTGTTAAATCACTTAAATATGACTGTTGTTTGATTTGATTGATTGTAAGAGGGGGCAGATAAAATAAGATTTTTTTTCTTCTTACTGCTACCCTTCATTTTATTTATGTGTTGTATAGACATACTTTGTTATATGGTTTTGTGTTGTATTTTTTTTTTCAAATTAATACAAATTTGAAATGAAAGAAAAAAAAGAAAAAAACTGATGACTTACAGACTCAAGTTCAATCAACACATACAAATATGACACATTTCAAACCAATGGATAGCTATAAGTTCTACATCTTAAGACTCAGAAAGCTGAGTTCAAAATTCAAAACTTGTAAGAGCTCTTTGTGTTAAAGAGAAGTAGTAAGTGAAGACAACTAAATGAGGGTGTCACTTTTAACAGTGTATGTATAAAACACACATGTATTTATATTATTTATCGACAGATTTCTTTAGTAAATGCTTTAACAGATATTTTGTCACATTTTAGTACAATTTTAGCTTCATGAACATTTTTCTCTGCTTTTATTCACATCATTATTTTAAGTGTGCTTTGGTTTAATGACGGATCATGTTTTGAGAGCTGCTTTAATTGTTCACTCGGAAAAAAGATGTGTAAACTGTCTCAATCATCCATCCATCCATCCATGGATGGATGGATGGATGGATGGATGGATCATATCTAACCAGCTAAATAAAGGTTTAACTAAAATAACACACAGCCATAAAAAAGTCCAGGCTCAACATGGACCAGAACCTTGTCGTGAGTACCGTGTGGAGGCTACGCTACATGCTAAGCTAACCACCGTAGTAGATGCAAAAAAAAAAAAAAACCCAGCTCCAACACACAGACAGTATACTCTAACATTGTTCTAACATTGTTTCACAAATTGATTTATATAGAATATTTTGTTTACCGGACAAAAGGTGATCTGAGTACGACGTCTTATAGAGCAGATAGCCTTGCTGCCAGACTCGGACAGACGAGGGGGCTGCGGTCAGCTACTCCGATGGAGATAAATCCTGCACGTTTCCTTATTTTTGGGATTAAGTGAAAACTGCGCTTTGCCCAAGCGTCTACCCAGTTGTAACACCCTGTAACCTAGCAAGAAACAACAAAAAACAAACACACACAAAAAAACGCAAAAAAAAAACACTGCCTGTGTACAGAGCTGTAGGGGAGCTCCAGAAGACTCTCTCGACGCTATGTCAGAGACGACGTTTGCAGATGTTCCCGGATTTACCGTGACGACACACGGGGGGAAGTTTAAAACCACTTTTTAAGCAATTTTTTGTATATTTATCATTTTGCTATTAAAAACAAACATAGTTGAATGATAAAACATATATATTTTATGTGATTTTTTGTAAATTGCCAACATCATGTTAGTGGACCTTTAAGCCTCCCTGGTAAGGTCTATTCAGGGGTTCTGGAGAGGAGGGTCCATTGGATAGTCGAAACTCAGATTCAGGAGGAGCAGTGTGGTTTTTGTCCTGGTCGTGGAACACTGGACCAGCTCTACACCTTTAGCAGAGTCCTGGAGGGTGCGTGGGAGTTTGCCCAACCAGTTTACATGTGCTTTGTGGACTTGGAGAAGGCATTCGACCGCGTCCCTTGGGGGGCCCTGTGGGGGGTACTCAGGGAGTATGGGGTAACAGGCCCTTTGATACGGGCTGTAACCGTGTTTCCATCTATTTTCATTTTGAATTTTGAGCTAATTTTTGAAATCTCGCAAAAATGTAAATTAATGCGAAGCAGAAGTGTTTCCATCAACTGGCTTGAATCGCATCTACCGGGCCACGCACAGCGTCATTACGTCAGACGTCAGCGTCATTACGTCAGACGTCAGCGTTACGCATGTCTACAGTAAACAGGAAGTAGCGGTTGAAAACAGAACCCGGCCACACATCTCGTCAAAATGGAGAGAATATTTCAGGTACGTGTTGCTATCGGGCAAGTTGTATTTATTCTGTCATGCCAACTAGTTTTAGCGATGTTACATGTTGTCCGGAGCGGAAACAGCTGAACGTCACGTGATGTGAATGTTCGCTACGGCAGAACTGAGTCGTCAAATCTGTTTCCATCTGTCGTTTTGCGCATCTGCTCTGTTTCAAAGATCCCAAAAACCACATCAAGCGAGCGTATCAACTTTTTGGCGAATTTGAGGAAGTAAATTCTCATTTTGCCGTTTCCATTAAGCTTTACTGCTGCGATACTTCAAAATGCGCATCTAGAAACCTTGATGGAAACACGGCTTGTGAGGTCCCTTACGATTGGTGTCAGAGCTTGGTCCGCATTGCCGGCAGTAAGTCAGGCTCGTTTCCAGTGAGAGTTGGTCTCCGCCAAGGTTGCCCTTTGTCACCGATTCTGTTCATAACTTTTATGGACAGAATTTCTAGTCACGGCCAAGGTGTTGAGAGGATCCGTTTTGGTGGCCTTAGAATCACGTCTTTGTTTTTGCAGATGATATGGTCCTATTGGCTTCATCAGGTCATGATCTACAGCTTTCACTGGAGCGGTTTGCAGCCGAGTGTGACACGGCCGGGATGAGGATCAGTTCCTCCAAATCCGAGGCCATGGTCTTGAGCTGGAAAAGGGTAGAGTGCCCTATCCGGGTCAGGGAGGAGGTCTTGCCCCAAGTGGAAGATAAATAAAGGTTGAATGAATGAATGAATGAATCTTGGGGTCTTGTTCACGAATGAGGGAAAACTGGAGCGTGAGATCGATAGGCGGATAGGTGCAGCATTGGCAGTGAAGCGGGCGCTGTACTGGTCTGTCGTGGTGAAGAGAGAGCGGAGTAAAAAGGCGAAGCTCTCAATTTACGTATCGATCTACGTTTCCACCCTCATCTATGGTCATGAGCTTTGGGTTGTGACCGAAAGAACGAGATCTCAGATACAAGCGGCTGAAATGAGTTTTTGCCACAGGGTGTCTGGACTCTCTCTTAGAGATAGGGTGAGAAGCTCAGTCATCCTGGAGGGACTCAGAGTAGAGCCACTGCTTCTCCATATCGAGAGGAGCCAGTTGAGGTGGCTCGGGCATCTGGTTAGGATGCCTCCTGGACGCCTCCCTGTTGAGGTGTTCCGGGCATGTCTCACTGGGAGGAGACCCAGAGGAAGACCCAGGACACGCTGGAGGGACTATGTTTCTTGGCTGGCCTGTGAACGCCTTGGGATTCCAAGGAGCTTGCCCAAGTGGCTGGGGAGAGGGAAGTCTGGGCCTCCTTATGGTGTAGTCACACCAAGCAGCGTTTTGAACCTCCAAAAAGCTCCTCACGCACGCAAGTGGACGCACTTGTGAATGCAACATGTCCAGAGCTGAACGCCAGACGCCAAGAAGCTGCTGGGTGTGTGGGAGGAGCTTACCGGTATACAGAGCCCTGCGCACGGAGTCCTGCTCACTCCGCCAAGCGAGGAGGAGCTGTTTATTTCCGTCTCTGTCGAGCAGACTTGACTGGTCGTGAAGGAATTGTCGCGAACACACAGCTACAATGAGTTTCTCTTCCATAGTCCACGAGCTCGCGGGTCTTTTCTTTTTTTTTCCGACAAACAATACGTCACATAGTGCGCGCGCACCCTCGTTTCCGCGTCACATAGGGACTCTCCCACTGCCCCCTCTCTTCTCCCCCCGACTCTCCCTGATTGGTTGACACACCAACCAATCAGGGAGAGTAGGGCTGGACGATATGGCCAAAATTTTTATCACGATATAGTTCTTAATTTCGGTCGATATCGATATAATTCGATATCGATATAAACAATATAAAAGCCTAAAAAAAACTATAAACTATACAAATAAATTGATGTTCACCTTGTATTTGTATTTAGTCCAAAAAGATGGAAATCACCATCAAATAAACATAAAATTCTCAACCCAATAATTCTGTCGGGTCAGAATAAAAATAACAAAATCAATTACATTATTGTATAAAGTAAAATAGTTTTTGAATGACAAAGTTTTGAATATATTGTATAATGTAATGATTGTTCCATATTTAATCTGTTGTATTGAAGTTTGGGGAAAAGCATGCAAAACTTTTACAAATCCTATTTTTATTTTACTAAAAAGAGCTGTAAGAATTATTAGGAAGTGCTATGGTCACCCAACAAAACATTTATAAAACTATTTATATGTTTTAAAAGATGATTAAATCAAAGTTGTTGGGAAGGTGTGGTGCAGGTGAAGGTTGTTGTTTGTAGTTATTTTGTATTTTTTAAACAAGGGGCAGATATTATAACACTATTTTCGTCTTTCTGCACCTTTTCATTCAGTGTTTTTCTTTCTTTTTATTCTGATGAATCTGTTTTATTTTCAATAAAAAAAAACATGTCGCGCTGGGGCTGTTTGTTTACGTCGTAGTTTCAGGGAAACGTTGGCTCAAACTTTATTCTTCATCTTCTGACTCTCATCATATTCTATCGAGTGGAAACTCTTCAGATTAAACAAGTACAGTAGATGTTTCCACCGCTAGTTAGAACGACTCTCCGTCACGTTTTGAAAAATAAACAAACCGAGGACTCGCTGCAGATGAGACCTGCAGTTTAACAAAACCGAACTACGTCCACACCGACGAATTAGTCTTTCCTCTCATCAGTGATGTCGTCTGCTTTCTCTTCGCTTGTGAAACTTTGTTCAGTCACATTCTGACGGTCATGAGCACTCGTTTGACTCGTTTTGAAGCGAAAACTTAACGCGCTTTGGAGACTAGCTTAGCTTTTAGCCTGCTACCGCTAACGCCTGCTGCTGGAGTGAGCGCTGCGTAACAACGACGTCACCACGCACGTTTTGTGTCACAGCTTTTTCTGTCCGGGCGCGTTGTTGAAGCAGCTGCTCCAACCCGAACAGAAAGAGAAAAACGTCAGTGAAAAGTTGTAAAATCCTATCGAAATATCGAAAATATGCTTAAACTTCATATCATCGTTATTGAATAAAAGTATATCGCGATATTTATCGTTATTGAATTATCGTCCAGCACTAAGGGAGAGTTGAGCGGCGTTTGAAAGTTTGAACCGCGAAATCTTCAACATGTTGAATGCTCGGTTTGGAGGTGGAAGCCGGTTCACGTGCACGAAAAAAACGCTCCTCAGTACGCTCAACACGCACGCGACCTGACGCCTGACGCCAGGAGGCTGCTGGAGGTGCGTCCACCATTGACTTTACATGGAAGCTGGAAGCTTTGGAGGTCAAAACGCTGCTTGGTGTGAGCACACCATTAGGCTGCTACCCCCGCGACCCGACCCCGGATAAGCGGAAGAGAATGGATGGATGGATGAAACTAAGCTATAAAAAACCAAGACTATTTTAAAGAGTGACTTTTATTTTGAAACTCCTGGTTCAAACATCCTGTTCTTCCTACGTTCTCTGTGAAAAAAAAAAGTATGTTTTGATATACATTTAGTACAGGTAGTCCCCGCCTTACGAGCGCACTTACATACGAGGTCCCAGACTTACGAGCTGGCGAACGAGCACAGCACTTTTTTGTGTTTTTAGATGAAAGTGAGTTAGCTAACCGTTTGGAAACACGTTTCTGAGCATGTTCATGAACTATTATGAACGTTTTTGATGAAAAACGAGTGTTCGTAGTAGCGCTAGCTTAAATTTTCCGACTTACGACCGAAAATCCGGACATACGAGAACACGTTTCATGTTCCGACGTACGAATTTTCGTCTTACGAGCGACTCGCAGGTACGGAACTCGCACATAAGTCGGGGACTACCTGTATATGTATTTAAAATGGTAAAATAAAATGTTTTACAAGTTTAGGAAGTTCTCACAAATAAAGTGATGTCACAGCTGAATACTGAAAAAAAAAAAAAAAAAAACAGTTATTTTGGTTTGTTTTAACTGTTGCCTCACCTCAAGAATATCCTGGGTTCAATCCCCGTTTTGGACCCGGGGTCTTTCTGTGTGGAGTTTGTATGTTCTCCTAATGTTTGTGTGGGTCTTCTCTGGATACACCGGTTTCATGCCTCAGTCCAAAAACATGCACGTTAGGCTGGCTTCAGGCCTAGACCTCCCTGACAAATAGATCTGGTCTCAGTGGGATTTGCCTTGTTAAATAAAGGTTAATTAATAAAAACAAGTTGGCAAAAACTTGGGCGTGGGAGGAGTTCGGAGAGGCCATGGAGAATGACTTCCGTACGGCTTCGAGGCGATTCTGGTCCACCATCCGGCGTCTCAGGGGGGGAAAGAGGTACGCAACCAACACCATTTATGGTGGGGGTGGCGTGCTGCTGACCTCAACTCGGGATGTTGTGAGTCGGTGGGCGGAATACTTCGAAGACCTCCTCAATCCTACTGGCACGTCTTCCACTGGGACTTTGGGTCGGGTTCTCCGATCTCTGGTGCTGAGGTCGCCGAGGTGGTTAAAAAGCTCCGCGGTGGCAAGGCTCCAGGGGTGGATGAGATTCGCCCGGAGTTCCTTAGGGCTCTGGATGTTGTAGGGTTGTGTTGGCTTGGGATTCCCCCGGAGGAGCTGCTCCAAGTGGCTGGGGAGAGGGAAGTCTGGGCCTCCCTACTTAGGCTGCTACCCCCGCGACCCGACCCCGGATAAGCGGAAGAAGATGGATGGATGGATGGAAGTTGTTTTATTTTAGAAACATTTTACAAGATCAGCTGAATCATCTTGAGACCTGTTCAAAGTATGAATGGTGTTTCTAGGTAGAATGCACTGAAATACTTTGTACATACACTTCAAAAACAATAACGTTTTTGAAGCATTTTTTGCCATGTCTAGTAAAATTAAGTTAAATATCTAAAAATAATATATAAAAAAGATTTTAACAGATGTCTTGAACAAGCTGAGCTTTTTGATATCAAAATGGTTTAAATATCTGAAAATGTGCTGAAGTAGTTTGATTACAAAAAAGTATTGAAAGCAATGAGTATGGTGTCCCTGAGGTGCAAAAGAACATTTGAAAAAACGGAATTACGTTTCAAAAACAAAATTACATTTGAAAAAACTGCAAAAAAAAAACAACAAAATTTGAAAAAACAATTACATCCATCCATCCATCTTCTTCCGCTTATCCGGGGTCGGGTCGCGGGGGTAGCAGCCTAAGTAGGGAGGCCCAGACTTCCCTCTCCCCAGCCACTTGGAGCAGCTCCTCCGGGGGAATCCCAAGGCGTTCCCAGGCCAGCCGAGAAACATAGTCCCTCCAGCGCGTCCTGGGTCTTCCTCTGGGTCTCCTCCCGGTGGGACATGCCCGGAACACCTCACCAGGGAGGCGTCCAGGAGGCATCCTAACCAGATGCCCGAGCCACCTCAACTGGCTCCTCTCGATGTGGAGAAGCAGCGGCTCTACTCCGAGTCCCTCCCGGATGACTGAGCTTCTCACCCTATCTCTAAGGGAGAGTCCAGCCACCCTGCGGAGAAAACTCATTTCAGCCGCTTGTATCCGAGATCTTGTTCTTTCGGTCATAACCCAAAGCTCATGACCATAGATGAGGGTGGGAACGTAGATCGATCGGTAAATTGAGAGCTTTGCCTTTTGACTCAGCTCTCTCTTCACCACGACAGACCGGTACAGCGCCCGCTTCACTGCGGACGCTGCACCTATCCGCCTATCGATCTCACGCTCCAGTTTTCCCTCATTCGTGAACAAGATCCCGAGATACTTAAACTCCTCCACTTGGGGCAGGACCTCCTCCCCGACCCGGAGAGGGCATGCTACCCTTTTCCGGCTCAAGACCATGGCCTCGGATTTGGAGGAACTGATCCTCATCCCGGCCGCATCACACTCGGCTGCAAACCGCTCCAGTGAAAGTTGTAAATCACGAACTGATGAAGCCAGTAGGACCACATCATCTGCAAAAAACAGAGAAGCGATTCTAAGGTCACCAAAACGGATCCTCTCAACACCTTGGCTGCGCCTAGAAATTCTGTCCATAACAATTACATAAAAAAAAAAAAAAAACAGATTTGCATTAAACCAAAGCTGAAGTAGACAAAGTGAATGTGGTGAAAAAAACAGAAATGCATTAAGTCAAACCGGGGGTGACAGGTATGTTAGAATAACAGGGTGGACAATTGACTCAGGGACTCAATTTATTTTTTATAATTTAAGCATTAAAAAATATTTTGATATCATAAACAGTCATTGGGTGAGAACCATTATAAATAGTACTATTAAAAATTATTTTGAAAATGACTTGTTAATTTTTATTACTTTGTACTTAGAATTGTAACTTAATTTAGGAAGCATGAAAGGCGGCATGGCAGTAAACCCAAGTTGCATTTAAAATTAGATTAGATAAATTTAAATAAATTCATCTTGTGTACATGGTTGTTTTATAGTAGAGGTGAGTCAAACAAATAAGATGAGATTAATAAAATAAATATTATCCCACCTTTAAACAAAATATACCACATTATGACATGAGGACTCAAAAGGCACCGAACAATGACCCTACTATACATTGTTATGTTTTATGTTGTAAATAAAGTTTAAAAAAACTTTTAAAAAAACACACCATTTCTGCTTTGGCTTAATATAATTCCGTTTATTTTTTCACATTTAATTCTGTTTTTTTCAAATGATCTTGTGTTTTTGTTTTTGTTTAGGGTTGGGCAATATGGCTCAAATATAATATTGTGATATTTCAGAGCATTCTGATGATAACGATAAATTTTGTGATATAACAAAAACAAAATTTATTCATTTGACAAAATTAACATGTTGCTTTGCAGTATTATATAAAAACAAAAAAACAAGGGTTAATTTTACTGAAATTACTTTATTTAGTAAATTATTCAGTCTCCAAGTGTAAAAATAAAAAAGATCCTTCTGTTATTTAGATTGAAAAAGTCTGCACAAATTATAGATCAACAAAATCCACAACAAAAACTAAAGTGCAGTTGAAATTTCCCCAAATAACTGAATAAAATGAAGCTTAAGATCTGTTAAATGTAACATAGGTACAAGAAAATATATGTTGCCTTTAAATGAGCTATAACTTCCAAAACTTGACATGGAGTCCAGCTGACCCTGAAGCATGTGGTGTTTCAGCTTCCTCTGTTCCTGCAGGAATGATTTATTTCTCTGATGCTCTGTCTTTGATCACCTGCCTCTTTTCTTGGTCCATGGACTGTGGAACTCAAGAGACACAGCTGAGCTGCGTGTGTTTGTACCAACAGTTTAGCGAGGAGACCCAGCCGAGCTGCGCCTACAGCAGCAGAGCGGAGTGGGGTGGGGAGAGAGAAAAAAGCTGAGCTGCTATTGTACTGGCAACTTAGAGCGGGGTGGGGGTGGGAGGGAGAAACAAAAGCTGTCTGTACCTGCAATTTAGAGCAGGGTGGGGCGACAGCTGAGATGCGCGTTTTGTTTTTAGCTTTTTAGCTAGCTACGGTAGTATTGTGCACAGTTAATTAGCGTTACACCAGTACTGTATGAGGTGTACACCAGTACTGTACAGGTGGTGGTGGGGGCAGTTCAGTTCGGTTGTTCGATATGCTCGTTTCTATCAACATGGCGGGGTGCCCCGATTGTTTAATGGTAGGGGAAACACTGATGTATTACGTCATGAAATGAGCATATCATGATAGCATTCATTTTTCTGGGCAAGCTTTTTTTTTTTAACCAGTATTATCGTGAGCGATATGATATGGCCCAGCCCCACTTTTGTTGTGTTTTTTCAAATGCAATTTTGTTTTTTGAAATGTAATTCCATTTTTTTCAAATGTTGTTCATTTACACCTCAGGGCCACCATAAATGAGGCTATTAAAATGCTTATGGATTTTACTCTTAATTACAGGTTTAGTGCAACAAAATCAGTCTAATTGCAGCTACACGTGTTAATTTTCAGTCAAAAGACCATACGAGAGGAGCCAGTCGAGGTGGTTTGGGCATCTGGTAAGGATGCCCCCTGGGTACCTCCCTACGGAGGTGCTTCAGACACAAAAAAAGTGTCACTTTTTCTGGCCAGAACATTTCTCTTTCCAGTACCGTCACTAATCTTGGTGTTATTTTTGATCCACAACTCACCTTTGAAAGCCATGTAAAGCATGTCTGTAAAACTTTTTTTTTCATCTTCGAAATATCGCAAAGCTTCGGTCTACACTGTCCTTCACTGATGCAGAAAAGCTCGTCCATGCCTTTGTCTTCTCCAGACTGGATTACTGCAATGCACTTCTCTTCGGGATTCCTGGCAAGAACATACAAAAACTACAGTACTGTATGTCCAAAACAGCGCTGCCAGGGTCCTGATGAGAATGTGTATGAGCACATCACTCCTGTACTCCGTTCACTACACTGGCTTCCAGTTTCTGCCCAGATCATTTACAAAATTTATTTACTCACCTTCCAGTGCTTGTACGGTAATGCACCATCTTATTTAAAAGAACTTCTCCCTCCTCACTGTCCTTCCCGCACTCTCCGCTCTTCCAACACTCATCTTCTTCTCACTCCCAGGTCTCGGTCTCGCACAATGGGAGACCGGGCTTTCTCCTGCGCTGCCCCTTGGCTGTGGAACGCCCTGCCCTCATATCTGAGGGCCCCACAGACCATGACATGTTTTAAAAAAGGTCTTAAAACCTTTCTTTTTATCCAGTTTTTTAATTAATTAATTGTGCTTTTGTTTATATTGCACCCAGTTTTTATTTGAGTATTTTATCTGCATTTTGCAAATTTTTGGTTTTTGATGCGATCATCTGTGAGGCACTATCCTTTTGGTTGTTCCTCCTCTTGGTTGCATTTATGGTTGATTTTAATCTTGATTTTATTTAATGTTCATACACTGTAGCACTTTGAGATCTGTTGTATGTAAAGTGCGTTATAAATAAAAATTATTATTATTATATTATTATTATTATGTTCGACTGAGAGGAGACACCAGGGAAGACCTAGGACATGCTGGAGAGACTATGTCTCTCGGTTGTCCTGGGAACGCCTTGGGGTCCGTCTCCCCAGAAGAGTTGGAAGAGGTGGCTGTGGAAAGAGATGTCTGGGCCTCCCTGCTCAAGCGGCTGCCCCGCGACCCGACTTCGGAATACATGTAAACAGAAGATAACGGATGGAAGACAGTCCAGGTAAGACCCTGGCAACTATCATCAAATCCAGACTAGAATACCATTATTGGAATCAAGTTAATGCAAACTCAAAGGGTGACATATTTTAATCGCTCAGACCACAATCTGTATACTGCAGAATAATCCAAACAAAATCCTCATGAGTTCATCCTCCTCCTTCGTGTTTATTGAACAGTGATAGTTTGGCGACACAAGTCAACAAGATGTCTGAATAGAACCAACATTGTCAGCATCACAGACGTATATTTATATCAGACCAAATGTGACCAAAGTGTTCATAAATTAAAAAAGTTGTTTTTTACAGTTTACACACAACACACGATGCAGTTACAGTCAGAGGTTATTTACAGAGTTTCCAAGGTGAAGTATTCCATGGTGATGTTCAATGGTTTCAATACATCATTTTGGTTTTAGGGGTCTTTCCCACTGTCTTTACTGGTTCTTTCTTCAGATCTTTCTGAATGCTGGCGACTTTCAACCCCAGGTCTCTAATGTGGACTCTGACGTTGGTCAGGCTCCTCTGCCAGGCAGCATCCATTTTTATTGCCTTACATGTTTGGTTGTAGTTCTCGCAGGTCTTGGTGTCTCTTTTGGATGCAGTGCTGGAACCACCAGTTCTCTTTATTCCCGGACGGTCCCAGATGTCCGGCTTCACAGGACTCAAATTCTCAGGATTATGACTTTTTAGCCTTGGTTCAACCAAAGCAGATGCATCTGGAGAGTCCAGCACCCTTACTTCCATACTCCAGGTGTTAGTGTTTGCCTCTCCTTTTAAATGTGCAGGATTAAAATTCCAAATGTCCTTATTCTGAAGCTGACTTGGTTTGGAACCAGCATTTACCACTTTGGTGTCAGAATTCGCAGAGCTTCTACCTTGTAGTCTCTGTGGTTCCCATGCGTTGCCATCAACCCCAGAGTTAAATGTGGTGTTTTCTTGTTGTGGTTGTTCCCAGTTCTTAAAGTTCCCTGTAGAGTCCGAGTTAGTGGACCCATTGATCCCAGGATTCTGTATCTGTTGTCCTTGTGGTTCCCAAATGCTGGCAGTAACTGTGATGCCTGGCTTTGTCAAAGAGGGAATTTCAACATTTTTACCTTCTTGATTGTGCGGTTTCCACTTGCTAACATGTAATTTAGCTACAGGAGCTGAACGTTGCAGTCCTAAGTTGGATTCTGTAGTTTTGACTTTAGGATCAGGTTTTGCATCTTGCTGCTGCGGCGGTAATGGTGGTACGATACACTGAGGTGGGCTCAAAGATGGGTGGTGTGTCAGGGGCGGAGAAGCTTCTAGTGTGTCCCAGCCACTGTCCACAGACTCCAGAGAGGAGCCCAGCATGCCAGCAAGCTCTGGGGTGGCTTCCACTAGCTCCAGAGGGTCCCTAACATTGGGTCTAAAGGAGGCCAGCTCCTGTTCATCTGGACCTGTCAGGAGCTGGGACAGGGATGCCTGCTGATAGAACTCATCTTCAGGTATGGACTGAATGTTCAGCTGTGGGAAGAGGCGGCGGAAGGAGCGAGACGTCATCCGAAGCCGACCAAGGACATCTGCGAGGAGGAGCCAGTTTCTGGGACTGAAGAAGGAAAAGAAAAAAAAAACCACAAAGTTTATTTTTTAATCCTGATTCTAAGACTTGACAAGACGTGTTAAAATTTGACGTTTTTCTTGAACACATTTGACTTACAACTGACTTATCCGAGATACTGTATAAACAAAATCGGAAATTTTTAAACGCAAAAAGTTTCTGGATAATCATTAAAGAGTGGTGTCATCAGAAAAGTCATGAGATAGCTATAACTCTTTATGGCTAGCACAATGCAAATTGGAAGGAGGCTTTAAAATGCTATCTGAACTATTGTAGCAATCGAGACCAGTCTTGGTCTTGAGACCGGTCTCAAGACCACTTTTTGATGGTCTTGGTCTTGTCTCGGTCTCGTTACACTCTGGTCTTGACTTGGTCTCGAGTTAGGTGGTCTTGACTAAAACAAATCTGAACATTTAAAGCCCAATTTACAGGTCGGAGCTGATAAATCTGCACTATGAACAAAACTTCTGCAGATGTAAAGATCTAGAATTAATCTTCCAGGACTACATTTGGTTTAAGGTGTAATCCACCAGTTCAACCCATAGAACTACCGTAAACACATTTTTAGACCAAATATTGCCAAATATATCCAATTTACACAGATATGCACAATTATGTGAGAATAAACACAGCCATAGTGCTAGATAACATTTTAAACACATTCTAGGGAGTTTATCAGCTAAAAAAAGTTAATTTTGGGTTTAGTCGCACTTTAACTACATTCTCCAAGCCATTCCATAATCTAATTCCCTGGATTGAGGTAGAACGTCCCTTCAAGCTAGTTCTGAATTGTGGTTTTACAAACATCTCTGTCCCCTTAAGATTATAACAACTTTGTCTTTTAACAAAATTCATTTGGATATTTAAAGGTAAATCGTTATTTTGAGCCCTATACATAATTGATAAAATATTATAATCAACCAAATCATGGAATTTCAATAATTTCAGTTGATAAAATAATGTACTGGATGGATGACAGTAATGTTTTCTAGTGATAATTCTTACAGCTCTTTTCTGTAATACAAAAATAGGCTTTGTGATTGTTTTACACGCTTTCCCCCAAACATCAATACAATAGATTAAGTGTGGAACAATGATTGTGTTATACAACAAATACAGAGCTTTATCATTCAATAGGTCTCTGACCTTGTATAGTACTGCAATCGATTTAGCTATTTTTATTCTTACAGAATTTATGTGTTGTTTCCATGTCAGTTTGTCATCAATAATAACACCCAAAAACTTCACCTCACTCACTCTACAAATCTCAACACCCTCAATTTTGAGTGGAACGTCAACAGTTTTCTTTTTATTACTGAATATCATGTAATTAGTTTTTTCTAGATTTAATGATAATTTATTGATTTTAAACCAAGTTTGTATTTTGGTAAATTCTGTCTTTATCAATTCCAACATTTGTTCTATATCTTCACCTAAACAGAAAAATGTGGTATCATCAGCAAAAAGTATACATTTAAGGAGTCCTGACACATTTACCAAGTCATTCACATATAAAATAAATAGCTTTGGTCCAAGCACAGAGCCCTGGGGAACTCCACATGTGATATTACAGAGGTCAGATCTTACATCATTTATTTGTACAAATTGTTTCCTATCTTTCAAATAGCTAGATACCCACTGTAATGCTGGTCCTCTAATACCATATTTGTTCAGTTTTTCAAGGAGAATGGTGTGATCAATAGTATCGAATGCTTTTTTTAAATCAACAAAAATACTGACACAATATTGTTTTTGATCGACAGCAGTTGTTATTTGTTCCATTAATTCCATGAGAGCCATTGATGTAGAGTTTTTAGCTCTGAACCCATATTGACTGTTGCTTAGAATATTTTGTTTGTCTATAAATTGATCTAGTCTGTTCACAAATAGTTTTTCAAGAATTTTAGAAAACTGTGGTAACAAGGATATAGGTCTATAATTGTTGAACACACATTTATCACCATTTTTAAAAAGAGGAACTACCTTAGCTACTTTCATATTATCTGGAAATATTCCTGTTGAAAATGATAAGTTACATATATGTTTATGTTTATGTTTATTAAATTTGTTCATTTTTTTTACAAAAGAAACAATACAAGGCAATCTCATAATGATAGTGTACAAAATGTAAAAAAATGAAAGGTGGCAGAAAGAAGAATAAATCTTATTATATCTGCCCCTTATCTCCAACAATCAGATTAAACAACAGTAGTCAAACCATGTAAACAATAATAATCTTCAACCAACTTTTTCCAACAGTCAGGTTAAACAATAATATTCTTCAACCAACAGTACAAAATTACTAACTCTTTTTAATTTTCTAACTAACAGTACAAAATGACTAACTCTTTCTAATTTTTTAACTAATACAATACACATTACGCTATTTCACACATATTTTTTTAACACATTTGTTTTGATCATTTTTTTAAATGTAAACATTGACTTGGCATTTTTAACTACATTCTCCAAGCCATTCCATAATCTAATTCCCTGGATTGAGGTAGAACGTCCCTTCAAACTGGTTCTGAATTGTGGTTTTACAAACAACTCTGTTCCCTTAAGATTATAACAACTTTGTCTTTTAACAAAGTGCATTTGGATATTTAAAGGTAATGCATTATTTTGAGCTCTATACATAACTGATAAAATATTATAGTCTACCAAATCATGGAACTTCAATAATTTTAGTTGATAAAATAATGTACTTGATGGATGACGGTAATGCTTTCTAGTGATAATTCTTACAGCTCTTTTCTGTAATACAAAAATAGGCTTTGTGATTGTTTTACACGCTTTCCCCCAAACATCAATACAATAGATTAAGTGTGGAACAATGATTGTGTTATACAATAAATACAGAGCTTTATCATTTAATAGGTCTCTGACTTTGTACAGTACTGCTATCGATCTAGCTATTTTTATTCTTACAGAATTTATGTGTTGTTTCCATGTCAGTTTGTCATCAATGATAACACCCAAAAACTTCACCTCATTCACTCTACAAATCTCAACATCCTCAATTTTGAGTGGAACATCAACAGTTTTCTTTTTATTACCGAATATCATGTAATTAGTTTTCTCTAGATTTAATGATAATTTATTTATTTTAAACCAAGTTTGTATCTTGACAAATTCTGTCTTTATCAATTCTAACATTTGTTCTATATCTTCACCTGAACAGAAAAAAGTGGTATCATCAGCGAAAAGTACACATTTAAGGAGTCCTGACACATTTACCAAGTCATTCACATATAAAATAAAAAGCTTTGGTCCAAGTACAGAGCCTTGGGGAACTCCACATGTGATATTACAGAGGTCAGATCTTACATCATTTATTTGTACAAATTGTTTCCTATTTTTTAAGTAGCTAGATACCCACTGTAATGCTGGTCCTCTAATACCATATTTGTTCAGTTTTTCAAGGAGAATGGTGTGATCAATAGTATCGAATGCTTTTTTTAAATCAACAAAAATACTGATACAATGTTGTTTTTGATCGACAGCAGTAGTTATTTGTTCCATTAGTTCCATGAGAGCCATTGATGTAGAGTTTTTTGATCTAAACCCATACTGACTGTTGCTTAGAATATTTTGTTTATCTATAAATTGGTCTAGTCTGTTCACAAATAGTTTTTCAAGAATTTTTGAAAACTGTGGTAACAAGGATATAGGTCTATAATTGTTGAATACACATTTATCACCATTTTTAAAAAGAGGAACGACCTTAGCTACTTTCATATTATCTGGAAAAATTCCTGTTGAAAATGATAAGTTACATATGTATGTGAACGGCTCAATAATATGGCTCATTATGTCCTTTACAAACATCATATCCATGTCCACCCAGTCTTTCGATCTCTTGTCTGTAAGATGTTTTACTACATTCATTATTTCCTCTTTGTTAGTTCCATTTAGGAAAATACTATTTGCACAACCTGTAATTGAGTGGATCATATTTTTATCTACTTTTGGTATCTTAGCTGCAAGGCTTGATCCAACATTTACAAAATATTGATTAAATCCATTAACAATTTCATTTTCATCATGAACTTCATCGTTGTCTTTTACAAAATATTTTGAAATACCAGTTTTTGCTTTATGATTCTTCAGTACACCATTCATTACTCGCCATGTTGCTTTCATATCACCATTAGTTTTATCTAATAATTTACTATAATATTCTTTCTTATGTTTCCTTATAATCCCTACTAATTTATTTTTATACTTTTTATATTTTTCTTCTGCGCTCTGACTTCGTAATTTCAAGAAACATGAATACAAATAATTCTTTTTTTTACATGCATTTCTTAACCCTTTTGTCATCCATGGTTGATCATTCGTATTTCTCTTTGTGTAATTTGTTTGCACACAATTCTTTACATACAGGGTTTCCAAGATATTCATAAACTCATCATATGCTCTGTTCGCATCATCAACATACACATCATTCCAGTCTTGTTTATCCAGATCCTCTTTCAATTTTTCCAAAACTTTTTTTGATGTGTTTATGATTTTTTTCTTCGTTGTGACTGCTTTTGTGATATTTTGATCATTTTTAAAGATTGTGAAAACTGGTAAATGATCACTTAAGTCGGTCGTTAAGATACCACCTATCACATCCCCATTTGTTATATTTGTGAAAATATTATCAATTATTGTGGCACTATGAGTTGTAATTCTTGTTGGCTTTGATATCAATGGATACATATTTAAACTGTACATTGAGTTTATAAATGTGCTTATGTTATTTGAATCTGTTTTATTTCCCATATCAATGTTAAAGTCTCCACACAAAAAAATATTTTTATTAAAACTCTTCTCCATTAGTTCCAAGATTTTATCAGTGAATATTTCTATATTTGCTCCTGGTGATCTATATACACAACTTATTATTATGTTTTTATCGTTTTTGTTTATAATTTCTATTGTTATCATTTCCATAATATTATCAACTATTATTGACATTTCATTATTTAATTTACATTTTATTTCATTATTGACAAATAGTACATATATATGTAAACGGCTCAATAACATAGCTCATTATATCCTTTACAAACATCAGATCCATGTCATATCCATATCCATCATATCCCATGACTCAACGAGGCTAGCCTGTATAAATAAAGGTTGAATGAATGTCCACCCAGTCCTTTGATCTCTTGTCTGTAAGATTTTTTACTACCTTCATTATTTCCTCTTTGTTATTTCCATTTAGAAAAATACTGTTTGCACAGCCTGTAATTGAATGGCTCACATTATTATTTACTTTTGGTATTTTAGCTGCAAGGCTTGATCCAACATTCACAAAATATTGATTAAATCCATTGACAATTTCATTTTCATCATAAACTTCATCTTTTTCTGTTACAAAATATTTTGAAATACTAGTTTTTGCTTTATGATTCTTCATAACACTATTCATTACTCGCCATGTTGCTTTCATATCACCATTACTTTTATCTAATAATTTACTATAATATTCTTTCTTATGTTTCCTTATAATCCCTACTAATTTATTTTTATACTTTTTATATTTTTCTTCAGCGTTCTGACTTCGCAATTTCAAGAAACATGAATACAAATAATTCTTTTTTTTACAAGCATTTCTCAACCCTTTTGTCATCCATGGTTGGTCAACGATATTTCTCTTTGTATAATTTGTTTGTACACAATTTTTTTCATACAGAGTTTCCAAGATATTCATAAACTCATCATATGATCTGTTCACATCGTCAACATACACTTCATTCCAGTCTTGTTTATCTAGATCCTCTTTTAATTTTTCCAAAACTTTTTTTGATGTGTTTATGATCTTTTTCTTTGTTTTAAC